>AWOL01S0062874.1:90330-311870 GCA_000715115.1 Nicotiana otophora
CGATGAGACCATATTCTGAATCATCTGAAAATATCGTCTGTCTCATCTAAGGGAAAACATACCCAAAAACACATATATATATATATATATATAAATGTACAGACTGACGAGGCCGCCGTGAACATCTACTATTATACAAACTATACATGACTTGTCTACAAGCCTCTAGAGATAGTTGAACTATATCATGGTCGGGACAGGGCCTCGACCTACCCATCAAACCTGTATATATAAAACGGACTCCAAGGTCTAGACCTGGTAACTCCGGGGAAGTGGAGCTTACCAACCAAGCTGATATTTGGCTCTGTCTACTGGGAAGGTCTATCCAACTGTCTATCAGGACCTGCAGGCATGAAATGCAGCGTCCCCAACAGGGTTTCTAATGATCATACTTCACCTATTGATAATTCAAACACCGATGGACATAAGCAACAATATCTTTCTTCATATTCCGCCACTAATAGTGTTGTTTCAAGTCACGCTATATCTTCGTGACACCTGGGTGAATGGAGCAGCGCGAGCTGTGAGCCTCTTCGAGAATAAAATTTCTCAACCCATCACCATTTGGAACACAAATCCAGCCTCGAAGGCGCATAACATCATCATCACAAACCATAACCTCCTTAGCACCACCTCGTTGTACCGTATCCTTCAACAACAACAAGTGAGGATCATTAAACTGGGGAGGGTTAATACACTCTAACAACGATGAATGAGCCATAATGCAAGGCAAGAATCCAACTAGGCTCCGAGACATCTAATCTCACAAGCATATTGGACAAGGCCTGAACATCCATGGCTAGTGGCCTCTCTGCTACCGGTAAATATGCCAAACTACCCATACTATCTGCCTTCCTACTCAGTGCATCGGCCACCACATTGACCTTCCCCGGATGATATAATATGGTGATATCATAGTCTTTCAGCAATTCTAACCATCTCCACTGCTCCAAATTAAGATCTTTCTGCTTGAACAGATGCTGGAGACTCCGATGGTTTGTATAGACCTCATAATGAACACCGTACAGATAGTGCCTCCAAATCTTCAATGCGTGAACAATAACTACCAACTCCAAGTCATGAACATAGTAATTCTTCTCATGAACCTTCAACTATCGAGACGCATAGGAAAACAACCTACCTTCCTGCATCAACACCGTGCTAAGCCCAATACACAACGCATCACACGGTGTAAGATCTTGAACCTATAAGCAATACCAACACTAGGGTTGTAGTCAATGTACTCTTGAGCTTCTGAAGGCTCTCCTCACACTCCTCAGACCACCTAAATAGAGCACCCTTCTGGGTCAATATAGTCAAAAATACAGCAATGTACGAGAAACCCTCCACAAAATGACGATAGTAGCCTGCCAAACCCAAGAAGCTCTGAATCTCTGTAGCTGAAGACGGTCTAGGACAACTCTAAACTACCTCAATCGTCTTTGGATCAACCTTGATCCCCTCACTGGACATCACGTGCCCGAAGAACGCTACCGAATCGAGCCAAAACTCACACTTGGAGAATTTAGCAAATTGCTTCTTCTCCCTCAACATCTAGAGTACAATCCTCAGATGCTGCTCCTGATCCTCCTGGCAGCGTGAGTACACCAGTATATCATCAATGAATATAATGACGAATGAATCAAGATATGCTTGGAATACACTATTCATCTAATGCATAAAGGTTGTTGGGGCATTGGTTAGCCTGAAAGATATCACCAGGAACTTGTAGTGACCATAGCGGCTCCTGAAAGCCGTCTTTAGAATATCAGAATCCCGAATCTTCAACTGATGATACCCATACCTCAAATCAATCTTCAAAAACACTCTAACACCCTGAAGCTGGTCAAATAAGTCATCAATGTGCGATAGTGGGTACTTTTTCTTAATTATAACATTGTTAAACTGTCTGTAATCAATACACATTGGCATAGTACCATCCTTCTTCTTCACAAATAGAATCGGTGCACCCCAAAACAACACACTAGCCTGATAAATTCCTTATCAAGTAGCTCCTGAAGTTGTTCCTTCCATTCCTTTAACTCTCTACTACCATACGATATGGAGGAATAAAGATAGGCTGAGTGCCTGGAACCAGGTTAATACAAATATTAATCTCCCCGTGGGTGGCATTCATGACAGATCTGCCAAAAATATATCTGGGAAGTCTCTCACTACCGGAACTGACTAAATGGTAGGAGTATCAACACTAACATCCCTCACAAAGGCACAATATGCCAAACATCTCTTCTCAACCATATGTTGAGCCTTCAAGTATGACATCACTCTGCTAGGAACATAGTCCGGGGAGCCTCTCCACTCTAACCTCGGCATCCCCGGCATCGCCAATGTTACGGTCTTGGCATGACAATCAGGGATAGCGTGATACGATAACAACCAATCCATGCCCAATATCACGTCAAAATCAACCATGTTGACTAGTAGAAGATCGACTCTCATCTCATAACCCCCAATAGCCACCACACATGACCAATATATATGGTCCACAATAATAAAATCACCTACCGGCATAGATACATGAACATGCATAACTAAAGAATCATGGGGCATGTACAAATAATGAGCAAAGTGCGATGATACTTATGAATAAGTAGAACCAGGGTCAAATAATACTAAAGCATCCTTGTGGCACACTGAAACAATACCTATGATCACTGCATCTGAAGCAACTACCTCTGTTTTGGGAGGAAAAGCTTAGCATCGAGCCTGACCACCACCTGATCGACCTCCCCCTCTAGGGCAACCTCGAAGTGCCTGAGCCCCACCTCGATCTGGCTGAGGAGGTGGTGTAGTAATTGGTGCATAAGTCATAGCCTAACCTCTCTGCTGAACGGAACCTACCATAAGACGGGGGAAATACCTCCTCACAAGCCCAACTCCCCATATTTGAAGCAACCTCGATAATAAGATGGCGGAAGAGCCTGAACCGGGCCCCGAGAACTAAAATAGCCACTAGACGAACCCAGTACTGACAAACCATGAACTGATGGAGAACGGTACGTGCTCTGAGATGGAACTGCACTGAAAGATGACTGGCCCAAACGAGTATAATATGAACCATGACTAAATAATGCACCACGATGAATCGGACGAGCCATTTGAGCGGGCCTATCAGGACGACCTCTACTGTGATGTGACTGACCTCCAGATGAGGTACCACAGAAACCATTTGAAATACGGGGCCTCTTGCTCTCCCACTCCTTGCGCTCAAGCCTGCGAACCGACTCCTAGCGCCTAGCAATCACGACCACCTTGTTAAACCTAATATCTAACTCGGCCTCTTGAGCCAAACTAAAATGTAGGCCATCTATGAACCTCCCGATCCTCTTTCTCAGTAGGAACCAACCATACTGCATGACGAGCCAAATCTACAAATCTCATATCATATTGAGTCAGTGTTATACCCTCCTAGCGTAGCATCTCAAACTGCCTATGCAACTCCTCTCTACGAGTCTGCGGAACAAACTTCTCTAAGAAGAGAACTGGGAACTCATGCCACGTAAGTGGTACTGCATCGGCTGACCTGCTACTCATAAGCTTTCCACAATATATATGCTGCCCCAATCAGCTAAAATGTGGTAAATGCAATACCACTGGTGTCCAAAAGACCTGTTATGCGTAGAATCCGCTGACACCTATCTAGAAAATCCTAAGCATCCTCTGACTTTGCCCCACTGAACTCTGGAGGCTTCAGCCTCTCAAACCGCTCCATTCTCATATGTTCCTCATCACTAATAGGTGGGCCAACCGCGGCCCGAGTAGCAATACCGGCTGAACTCGTAGTACACCCTGTGTCGGAAGTCCTTGAGCTAGCTACTCTGGAGTACGGGCGATAGGAGTCTGGGCACCTCACCTAGCCTGTGAAATGGCTGGTGCAACTAGAACCAAAACCGCCTGAGCCAAACACGTGCACATAGTCAAAATCTAGGTTAAGGCATCCTACAGGTTAAGGATAACAATGGGCACTGCTGGTTCCTAAGCTGGTCCCACCGACTCAACAAAACATGGTATATTCTCCTCAGTTGTAGCAACTGATGGCTCCACAGGTACTACTCTGGCTGTACTACGAGCCCTACCTCAGCCCTTACCACGACCCCGACCTCTCGAGACCCTAACTGGTGGTACTGGTGGCCGTCCGCCTGGTCCGGTCATACTTGTCCTCACCTTCTACGTGGGAATAGAAGAATAGAAGTTCAAATTCCCGAATTAACAAATCCACACGATAAGAATACAAGAAAGTGAAGTTTCCTAATGGTTTGGTAGACTCTCGAAGATAAGCATAGACGTCTCCTTACCGATCTGCAAGACTCTACTTAACCTGCTCATGACTCATGAGACCTAGCAACCTAGGGCTATGATACCAACTTGTCACAACCCAACTCCTACCGGAGCCGCGACAGTGCCTAACACTACTTTCTAAGCAAGCCAATAGTCACATAATAGCGTAACATTTGAATAAACATGGTTACCTAAACTTAATAGCGAAGATATCATAATATTCTGATAAAAACATTAAGAATACTGCTACAACCATCCCAAAATCTTGTGTCAATGAGTTCATGAGAACTACTGAGTATCAAAACATAAACTAAATCCTTAGTACAACTGCCTGGGTAATAGAACTATACTAAAGAAAATAAAGGAATAGAGAGTCAAGGTCCGCGGGCGTCATTGCAGCTACCTTGAAGTCTCTAAGCACTGGTACCAACACAGATCTAGCAATCACCACATCCAAATGTACCTGGATATGCACACAAAATGCAGAGCACAGTATGAATATAACCGACCCCATGTACTGGATACGTAACAGAAATAACCTTGGGCTGAAAGTAGTGATGAGCTCAATAGAGGGCAGTCAGAATCCAATATGATAACAACACAAATATAATGATGACAATAATAATAAATACTCAAAGAAATTATCATAATCAGCTCGTTCAGATTACAGAAAGTTAGACATGGTTTCAAGTTAAACTATTAAATCCCAACACTGATAGGAACATGTCAATTGCAGTTGAGGAATGGTGCATCTCTATGCCTACATGTCAAATATGCATGTCAATGAATGATTTCACGATGATATCCCCAAGTACTCTCATTCTCAGAATACTCAAACTATCTATCTCAAATGCCCATTCATCACACACACAAAATCACTCAGCACTGTACGAGTGCCTAGCATCAATGATCCTCACCAAAGCACGTATATATATCATTGTGCCTGCGCTCACTTCTGGTATGTCAGACTCCGGAGGGGTGAATTCTGCCCACGCGCTAATCAAAAGCCTATAAGGCTTGCTGTGGTGTGTAGCCCGATCCACAATAATAATAATAATAATAATAATAATAATAATAATAATAAAGTAAATATGGCCTATTGCGACATGCAGCCCGATCCACAATAACACTCTCAACACAGCTCTAAGGCCCACCTCAGTCGTCAATCTCTCAAGTCTCGAGGGCTCACAAATCTCAAAATACTCAGCCCAACGATGATAACCGGTGATGTAACAATGAATGAGGAACAAAAAACTGAGATAAGATATTTAAATGAAGAAGCACGACGAAGTGTATAATTACAGTAAGCAGATAACTCAAAACAATATAAATAACTCCATTAGGTATCAACCGAATAAGCACATAGCGTAAAGATGATTTCTAATGCGAATCACAGCTCAATTACTCTAACAAGTAGGAATTACACGGATAAAACAAGACTTGATAGAAATACAATACAAAAGTAAACCCGGATCTTGATTACCACGGTGCACGCCCACACACCCATCACCTAGCATGTGTGTCAACCCAACATAACACAAATAACATATTTTCTAGGTATAATTACCCTAAATTCCAAGTTTAAAAATATTACTTACCTCAAAATGCGCAATTCGATACTCCAACTAGCCCTTGACTCGCGACTCGACTTTCGAACGACTCAAATCTAGTCACAAACAACTCAATACCATCAATAATAGCCGTAGGAATAATCTCAAATGATAAATTTAAAGTCTTTAATCAAAATGATGACGTCAACCCAAAGAGTCGACCCCGGGCATGCACCTTAGAACTCGACAAAATTCATAAATTTCGGACACCCGTTCCATTTCGAGTCCAACCATACCAAAATCATCCAATTCCAACCACAAATCGACCCTCAAACTGTCAAATCTCACTCTCCAATAACATAGTCCAAAAATCCCAAATTCTATCTTAGATTCATGAAAATTAGATGTAATAAGAAATGGGTATTCAATATCTAACAACAAAAGTGATTAATGTTCCCTTATCTCCTTAATTATGGTGAAAAGTGGTAAAACAATCGTTCTTAGCCGAACTCCACAACTCCAAAAATGAGAAAAATACTAAACCCTTTGAGATATGTAGTCTACCAGTGAAACCGCACCTGCAACCACTTAACCGCATCTGTGGTCCCACTTCTTCAGAAAAGTGGCCACATCTGGGGTCAAAGGCCTCCTAGCCAACATTTGCTTGTGCGGTTATATCTGCGCTTTTGTGCATGCGCATATGCGCCTCAACGTTCGCATCTCCGGAAGCCAAAGAACACACATCACTTCGCTTCTGCCTTCCACTTACCGCATCTGCGAGCTCGTAGATGCGGAAAAACATTCGCATTTGCGATGGAATGACCGCACATGCGGTCCCGCACCTGCGACCAAATCCTTGCAGGTGCAGTTGCACAAGAAATTGAAATTCTTCAGCATTATAACTAAATCCAAACATGGTCCGCACATCATCCGAATCGCACCCAAGGCCCCCGGGACCCCATCCAAATATACCAACAAGTCCTAATTCACGATACGAACTTACTCGAAGCCTCAAATCAGATCAAACAATATCAACATCATGAATCACACCCTAGTTCAAGCCTAATGAAACGAATGATCTTCCATCTTCTAAAGCCAATGCCGAATCATTTCAAATCAATTCCGAATGACCTCAAATTTTGCACACTAGTCCCAAATAACACTACGGACCTATTCCAACTCCCAAAACCAAAATCTAAACCCGGTATGAACAAAGTAAACTTTCGGTCAAACCTCTCAACCTTCCGAACCTTCAACTTTCCAACTTTGCCAAAAAGCCTCAAACTAATCTACGGACCTCCAAATCAACATCCGGTCATACGCCTAAGTCCAAAATCACCATACGAAACTATCAGAACCATCAAAATTCTATTTCGGAGCCGTCTACATAAAAGTCAAACTCCGATCAACTATTTCAATTTAAGTTTCCAACCTTGGGACTAAGTGTTCCAATTCACTATGAAACCTTCCAGAAATTAATTCAAACACCCCAGCAATTCACATAGCCACAAATAAACATAGAAGAAGCGATAAATAGGGGAACGGGGCTACAATACACAAAATGACCATCCAGGTCGTTACAATATGGATTCGAAATATTGTTATTATTGGCACTTGATTTGTCCGTGAGATTGATATTATCGGCACGCTATTTGTCCTTGCAGTTGAAATATTATTGGCACGTGTATTGTCTGTGCATCACTTGAGTTATTCGTACAACATGTAGATAAGGATCCATCCCTCTAGAGTCACCCTCTCATGTTTCTCTTTTGATGGTGTATACGCGGTATGAGAAAAACTGGCCAGTGTATGTTTTGGTTATTGTATTTATTCTCTACTTGCAATTTCCTTGGATGTATACATGATTTTGTTGCATCTCTTCTTTATTTTCTAGCTACGGAATGTATACATGCCTTCATGTATATCTCCTATATATGCCACCTTACTTGATGAGATGAGACACGGTACATATCTTCTCTATATGTGAATCTGTGTGACTTGACTTGTTTAATCACGCATATCTTCTCTATATGCAACTGATGAAGGATTATCTGGTATTTCACGCATATCTTCTCTATATGCTAGTTTGATGATTTAAAAATATTGGATGCATATCTTCTCTATGTGCTGGTTTGTTAACTGAAAATGAGTATGTTATGTTATCTCTGGGCACCGAGGAGGCTTTATTTGAGATTTATGACTTGATAGCATTATTGCTGTGTATTTGCAAGATATATGAATTGAACAGATTATTGGCGAGTATCATTAATAATTCTTTCCACTATTACCTAGTCGAGGTTAGTTATGATACTTGTTGAGTACATGGGGTCGGTTGTAATCATACTACACTTTTGCACCTTGCGTGCAGATCTTGGAGCTGATACTGCTATGGAAAATGGAAGCTTGCATTGAACATGTACCTTCTTTTTGGTTATAACGACCACTTGTCCTTGGTAGTTCTAGATTCGTACTCTGTTTATTTATATTTCAAACATATGTTGTATTTATTTTCGTACCAGCTTATAAATCTAAATCTTAGTGGCTCATGACTTGTACTAACAATTCTTGGGATATTGTGTGAAATTCAACTATTTCACTTATTGATTACTTATTATTTTTATTACAGTTATGCAACTATTGTTTGGCTTACTTAGCGGGTTAGGTTCGGTATCATCACGACTAGGCATATTCTGGGTCGTGACAAATAAAAATCCAATTCACAAATATAAATATATAATGTAACTTCTCAAAAAAATAACTTAGCAGATTCAACTACAATTAAAACTACTCTTAACACAAATCCAAACCCAATTTACTTTCTAAAATATTTCATCCCATTCAAAAAAATCAATTCACTTTCTAAAATATTTCATCCCATTCAAACAAATATGTTGCCAAAAGTAAAACTGCTACAGTTTTCAAAATAAAACACACTGAAGATAGATTCCTACACTAAAACACATATTCCAAACTAAAAACTATTATAGCAACATATTATATTATCAAAATCGTATTCCTAGAACACAAACTTTTAAAAGCTAGCATTTTTCAATCTACTAATACAAAATACCATACTTCACCAAAAACTATTAAAATCCTATAAAGTTTTCATGCCACTATTAACTAAAAGCAAATAGAGCCCTATACTACTTCTTGCGCTTCTTTTCACAAGTCTTTTTTGTTACTCGTGGAGCCTTAGACTCAATTTATTCACCATGCAACTGATTGTTCCTCCCATAGTGCCCCAGTAATATACCAAACCTGGCTCGAAGACCGTCCACATCAAAATTGTCAACATGGATTGGAAGAGCTTCAATAATATACACAACAAAGCATGCAATATATACTCCACAATCTCTGAAATAAAAAAATAAATAGAATATTAAATCAATTAGTATTGAAAATGTTAACATGAATGAGGAAAACAAAGTAAAAAAGTGACTATTCTTATAAATTTTGTTCTGTTGGCAGATTTGTAATCAGTTCAATCTCATAGAGATCAGTCGTGTTCTTTCCCATGTGTAGACCATTTTCTACTAAAATGTCACTTCCTTGATTATCAAGTCAATGCTAATAAAGAACCGGGAGGGGGGGGGGGGGGGGGGGGTCAACATAGCATATGCCCCTGCCACCTTTTGAATAACCTTTTTGTGCTTTTAACTATGTAGAGAGTCATATACATAAAAACATCTCTTATGGAATGATACACAACCCAATATCCAATTCCACTTGTTCGACAAATTAATTGGAAAGAGGACATGATTAACCTGGTGCCACGGAGTATTGCAATACATCTAAAATCCTTTCATGTACTCCACGATATCCTCTGATCTATCAATCAAATGATCTTTTTTCCCACCTTTTACAAAATCTGCATAAACTCTTTGAATGATATTATTAAATAACATATCTGTAGCTGTGACCTTGATTGACATATTAATTTTATATTTCTCCTTCTTCTTAAGATAGTCGAATATAATATTCAAGTGCTGTAAAAAAGGACAAAGTTATATACATATAATGTTAAAGAAGTCACCATGGCTATCGGATGACATTGGAAATAAGGCCTAAGCTTTTGAGCGGAGACTACGAGGGCTAAGGCCAATTTTTCCAGATGTGGGTAGCGAGTTTCTGCTCCTGTCATAATTTTACTAACATAATAGATAGGATATTACGTACCTTCATCCTCACAGACTAAAACGACACTTATCGCTACCTTCGAGACCGCTAAATAGATCAACAATTGTTCGCCTTCCTCCAGTTTTGACAGTAATAGAGGACTTGGCAAATACCTTTTCAAATCCTTCAAAGCCTGCTGACATTCCAGAGTCTATTCGAAGTTGTTCTTCTTTTTGAGGAGTGCAAATAAATGATGGCATTTTTTCAAAGATCGGGAAATGAATCTGCTCAAAGCGGCCAGTCTCCATGTTAGCCTTTGAACCTCTTTTACGCTTGATAGCTGGTCCGAGATGTCTTCGATGGCTATAATTTTATCGGGGTTAACCTTGATCCCCCTTTGCGACACCAGGAATCCCAGGAACTTACCGGAGCTAACCCTGAAGTCACACTTCTCGGGGCTAAGCTTTATGTTGTGCTTCTTTAAGACGTCAAAGGTTTCTTGCAGGTGTTTAAGATGATCACCTACATTCAAAGACTTAACCAACATATCATCTATGTGACCTCCATATTTTTCCCTATTTGTTTCTCAAACATTTTGATTACGGTCGCTGATAAGTGGCTCCGGCGTTCTTTCGCCCGAAAGGCATCACATTATAACAATATGTGCCGAAGTTCGTTATGTACGAAGTATTTTCTGATCCTCCGAGTCCATCTTGATTTGGTTGTACCCTGAGTAAGCATCGAGGAAACTCATTAACTCGTGCTCGGTCTTCGCATCAATCATTTGATCGATATTTGGCAGTGGGAACGAGTCTTTTGGGCACGCCTTATTTAAATCCTTATAGTCTATACACATGCAAAATTTATTCTTCTTCTTTAGAACTACTACTACGTTAGCTAGCCAGTCAGGATACTTTACCTCTCAGATTGAACCGATATCAAGCAAATGAGTTACCTCTTCTTTGACGAATTTGTTTCTGACCTTGGCAATAAGACATTTTTTCTGTCTTACCTGAGGGATGCTGGGATCCAAGCTTAGTTTATGCACGGCCACTTCCGGCGGGATACCTATCATATCCGCATGCGACCACGCAAAACAGTCAACATTTAATTTAAGGAATTTAATAAATCTAGACCGGAGCTCGTGGTTTAATCCTGTCCCCAAGTAGAACTTCCTCTCCAAGAACTTCTCAAACTATGCGACTTGTTCAAGTTCTTTCTCCCTGGATTTCGTTGCGTCTATTTCTTATGGTACCTCGAAGTATCTTGGTACCTAATAGGATTCCGCGACTCCTCCTCTGGTTGACTTCGCTCGGCTCGGGAGCAGGTGCCGCTTCCTGTAATTGCTATGCTGCATGCTCCTTCCTTGGCTACTGGAAACTGAGATTGCATTCATTTCCCTTGCTGCCGGTTGGTCTCCTCTTATTTGTTTAATTTCCTCGGGAGTTGGGAACTTCAGCAATTGATGATATGTTGACAGTATGACTTTCATCTCGTGCAACCATGGTCTCCCCAGGATAATATTGCAACCCATATCACCGTTCACTAACTTGAAAAGGGTCATCTTCATCACCCCCTCGACATTCGTGGGCAGCAGGATCTCTCATCGGGTTGTCATGCTCGCCAGATTGAACCCGGCGATGAGTTTTGTGGTTGGAATGATACTTCCGATCAACTTGGCTTGTTCCAACGCTCTCCACTGGATAATAGTGGCCAAACTTCCTGGGTCCACCAAAACATGTTTAATTTTAAAATCTAAGACATTTAAGGAGATTACCAAGGCATCGTTGTGCAACAATAGCAGTTTATCTACGTCTTTCTCCGTGAAAGTAATGTCGTCCTCATCGACTTCCCGGAGTCTCTTACTGTGGGTTACCGATACCTTCGTCTATTTTGCCGTCGAAAACATTACGTCATTAATCTCGTTCCCCCCGAAATTCATGTTGATCGTCAAACGTGGAGGATCTTCTCCTGCTTTTGAAGGTTTCACGTTATCACAATTGAGACCGTAATTATTTTTATCCCGATCACTCAAGAATTCTCTAAGATGGCCGTTTTTCAGCAATGTCGCCACCTCTTTCTGCAGATGCTGGCAATCCCCAGTCCGGTGACCGTTGGTCCCATGGTATTCGCACCACAAATTAGGATCCCTTTGACTGGGATTAGATCTCATTGGCTTCGGGAACTGTGCTTCCTTTATGTTCCTCAAAGCCGATACCAGCTCCACTACACTGATGTTGAAGTTGTATTCGAAAAGCCTGGGGTAGGAGGAATCTCAGGATCCTGATATCTCCTTGTCCTGCAACGACCTATTATTCCGGTCGCGATCAGCTCTCCTTTTGGTTGCGAATCTATCCGCTGACCGGACACCTCTATTGCATCCTTCATCCCTTTCATAGGGCAAAAACCGCCCTCTTGAAGATCGTCGATCTGCGTCGAAATCATTTTTTGACTTCTCTTTATTTTTCTCCCGGCCCTGACCCTTGGTTGATGTCGGGAAACCGAGTTGATCATCCTCAATTCTTATCTTTGATTCGTACCGGTTGTGAACATCTGCCCATGTTGTTGCCTTGAACTCGAGCTGACTTTCTTTCAATTTCTGGGAAGTGTCAGAACTTCTCGGATTCAGACCTTTAATGAATGCTTCAGCTGCCCTTTCATCCGGTACGGCTGATAGCAGCATCCTTTCCTTCTACAATCTGGTCACGAACTCCTGCAGTAATTCAGACTCTCCTTGTGCAATCCTGAATATGTCGGCCTTTCGGGCCTGTACCTTCCTGGCCCTGGCATGGGCCTTGATGAAAGAGTCTGCGAGCATCTCGAAGAAATCTATGGAGTACTCGGGCAAAAGCAAATACCATGTCAGGGCCCCCTTTGTGAGGGTCTCCTCGGATTTCTTTAATAAGAGTGACTCAATCTCGTGGGGAGATAAATCGTTCCCCTTCACCGCCATTGTATAGGTGGTGATGTGCTCCTGAGGATCTGAAGTCCCATCATATTTCGGCACGTCTGGCATTTTGAACCGCTTCGGAATTAACTCTGGTGTCGCGCTTGGTTTGAACGGCAACTGGGTATATTTCTTTGAGTCCGGTCCTTTCAACACTGGTGGTGTGCCCGAAATTTGATCCATTCGGGCGTTTATTTCCCTCATAAACCGCGAGTTTGGTTTTAAAGGAATCATTTTCGTTGTTGTTACCGAATCCACTACCGTTCCCCCCGGCCCCGTCGAAGCCGACTTCACCCTTCGGGGTATTGTTGTCGACCATCTGCGTTGTTTGATTTGTGGGAGCACCGGGAGGAACTGGACCTCCTCCATTCGTGTTGTTGGAAGCACCTGACAACGCCTGCTTCAACTACGTCATGACCTAATCCTGTCGTGAGAGATGGCCCATAATGGCCTTTTGTTGCTCTCTCAAGATCCTTACTGTTTTAACGACGTGCTTGTCTTTTGCATCATCAGGAGTCGTCTTTCGAACATGTCACGGATATTGTCCGTCGTGGACCGGCGTGGCCTCGCCCCCTTGTTGCGAGTATCACTGATTAAATCTTCGTGCTTAGGCTGATTTCCTTGGGCCTCAACGTTGTGTACGATGTTGACACCGTTATCTGCCATTTTCTATGACTTTTACTAAGAACAAATAATCAAACGAGTTAGTAATAGATGCAAGGATTAACTCAATTACACAACTGTCTAAGCTCCACGGTTGTTGCCAGACTGTTTACCCTTAAAACGGTACAGTTGAATTTATATGTGGTTTATGGGCAAGTGAATCGATTTGACCCTAAAATGATAAATGGCTTAAGCAAGAATAAAAGACTTAAGCAGAGTTTTTGGAGGTAGTAAGAACAATATTAATGAGCAAGAAGATAAAATAATATTAAGCTTTTGAGCAGAGTATAGTATTAGTATGTCAGAAAATTCATGTCCCTTACAATGACTGTAGAGCTCACTATTTATAGTTGCACCTAGGAAACAAGGTCCTAGGATCAAGCTCCTCTTAAATGACAATTATGGGGGCCATTGAAGAATGTATAACGGTGGACAGTGAATGCCATATTCTCTGTAATGGATCATGCAATTAATGCTATAGAATATTCTCCATTAAATGCTACCGGGTAGCAGGTATTTAATTCGCCTTTATGAATACCATTCTCTTCGAGATCGTTGTCTCCGGACTAGATTATTTTCTATCTTCGGCTCCACGTGTCACTTCCTCATGAGATCATTTAATATGAACATATTTACCCTATATAATTGTGTCTTTATGTTTTTCTAATTAGTCGGATGCATGATGTGTATAAAAATTTCTAATGTGAATCCGGAGTTCTACCAGAACAAGTTTTAAACTGGAACTGGTAATGTACCAAAATTGTGTTTGAACATTTTAGCGTGAAACGTTTGTTGGGTATTAAGGCGTGAATGGGAAAATACCTTTTGAATTGCACCTCTTAATCTAACCAGGTCTTTGCCTATAAATACTAAGGCATTATTTCAGATATTTTCACGGAATTTCCAAATGTTTCTGCATGTGTGATTTATTTCCTATCTTTGAGTTTGAAGTTTAATGGAGTTTGAAGTATTGCTACTCCAACAAGATAAATTCGTTCTATCTTGAGACAAAATAATCCTATACCTCGAAATACTATGAGGGGATTAAATTCTTTTAAGGACACAACGAATTCTGTGGGCCCGAATTAATTTACTATGTTTGTATTATTCTAGTTATTCGGTTTTCTTTACTGTTTCGAACACAATTTTTAATAAGATTAAGGAATTTAAGATGAGGACTATTTGTTCTGATGGCTGATAGAGGAAAATTTGTGGCAGTTTTTCTGCTACGAAGAGAAAACAAAAAAGAAGCAGCAGCGAACATTGTCGGATGGTCCTTGGCTGAATCTGTCTGTTTAATTTCTGTTGTAAAATCTGATCATGACGAAGGAGAATTGAGTAGTAATTTTAATTTGATGATGAAACGTAGTGCCAAATGCAAGTCTTGGGGCGCAATTTGCTTGATCGATTTGCATCAAAATTATTTATTGAGTAAATTGCATCTTGTTTTTGGATTCTTTTTATTAAAGGACGCATATACATTTTGGATTGCTTGGACCAAAGGCCGCTTAACATGGCACCCTCTGTCATCATTTTGGTTTGACATAATGATGGAATTATTATGACTTGGTTTCAATATCACACATTCCCAATCAGAGATCAAAAGTCAAAAGTCACGCTTGACATGAACAGTTGCAAAATATGTTTACTCCTCACCGTATGAGTAATACTTCACAAAAAATATTAAAAAAATCATACAGAATACTGATCGTCAACACAAAAGAGATTTACCATGAATTGGCACTTGACTTCACAAAGTTTGCTTCAAACGTGCCAAATGATACCAGTTCTCACGGTTGAAATAGAGTTCTCTGGTAAAATTACTTTATGAAAAATGTTACAACCTGGCAAGGATTTTGACGTTTCAAGCCATTATTCGAAGAGATTGGAAAGAACGGTTTGATGACTACAAAATGGATTCTATTTTCTTTCACTTTGTCTTATAATTTACTATTTTTTATTTCCTACCCTTGTGATTGATGAAACATAAATGATATAAATGTTACGGCAGATGTTTATTACATGACGATCTCATATTATATATTTAGAGTTATATGCATGCTTAGGACTTAGGAGTAACATATATTCCCTATGTTTTCAAGGTAAATTTTATTTATTCCCTTGACCAATATAAAACTGTTTGTTAATATACAATTTGGTAGCATGCATGGCATCTTCAAGGAAGTAAGACATTATATAGGCTTATACTAATACTTGAAAGTATTAAGATCATAAATATAATAGTATATAAAGATGTACATATACTTGTTTGATTAGAGTAAGAGATCAAACTATTTAAGTGTTAGAATGATTTAGTTGAGAAGCCATTTAAATTTCTTTTTAAAACCCTCATAATTTTCTACTCTTGTTTGGAGACTAAAATCTTCGTGGTTTTTTTACTCTTTCTTTGAGATTTAAAGCCTTCATAATTTTCTACTTATTTTTTAGATATTAAAGTGTAATTGACTTTTTACTCATTTGGAGATTAAAATCTATGTGATTTTTTACTCCGATTTATTACTTAATTTGATGATTAAAAACTTTCCCGTTTTATTAACTATAATAGTGTGAGATATTACTCGGTTTGAAGATTAATATCTTCACGGTTTATTAAGTATGATTGTGTTGTGCTTAATAAATATGACACACACAACCGTTCCGGTGGTTGGCTCTACAAGACAGACTATCTCTTCAAGTCGCTCTGTACCTCCACCGATATCGGTTTTGGCAGAAAAGCCCAAAAGATATTTGGCACTAATTTCAAGAGATGACAGCAAAAGATGTTCTTTTATTTGACTGCTCTAGGTCTGCAACAGTTCATTAAGAAGGATATTCTCGTCCCGCCAGAAGGAATTCTTGACAAAGAACGCTTCATTATGACTGAGGCGTGGAAATGTTCTGACTTCCAATACAAGAACTATATCCTTAGTGGATTGGGAGACGACTTGTGTAAACTGATTGTCACGATCCAAAATCCACCTAGTCGTGATGACACCTAACCAAACCTGCTAGGTAACCCTAATAACAGTCAATACAATTCTAATGAAATAAAAGTGGTCAACAACGATATAATTGAATTCTGTATAATATCCCAAGGACTGTTATATAAGTCACGAGCGACTACGAATAAGATTTCAATTTTAGTTTAAGAAAAGATACATCATCTGTTCGAAATTTATATATACATAAATATAAATCCTAAACTACCGGAAATAATTGGTAGATGGTATCTGGAGTGCGGATATGTCTTCAATTCAAGGCTCTGTCTTCCACAGCGAAGCATCTACAAGATCTACACCGAAGGTGCAGAAGTGTTGCATGACTACAACCGACCAAATGTATCGAGTAAATATCTTGACTAACCTCGATGAAGTAGTGACTAGGTTTTTAAGTCAAATGATACTCATGAATATATCCTGTGCAATAGATTTGCAATGAAAACAATACTAGAAATAACAGAAAAGAGTACAAGAACAAATATGCGAAGTAGTAATGATTGCAAAAAGAAATCACGTTCAGTTCTCTCAATACACAACCAATCCTTTTTTTAAAGCGATAACTACCAAACAAAAATAGTAAATCCACGAACTTCATAGTATGAGGAATGTGTTGAAGAAATCAACTTAAATGGTACAGCAACACCCTTCGTGTATTTATCTCGTCTTCACCAAATATGTGTATGTATGATAAATTGATTGGCACGACAATACCCTTCGTGTATTTATCTCATCCTCATCGAGCATATGTATAACAATACCAACCAGGTAAAAGAAATGCCAATAATAGTATAAACAAATCGAAAGCATATGGAAAACAATAACAGACGAGGTAAGAGACACAAAAGTAGTGACAGCAAGGTAGAAGAACATATGTTTCAACAGCTAATGAGGAACAAGGTTTAGGTGACATCACAACCAACTAGAAAAAGGCATGATGTACATATAACAAAGAAAAAGGTAGACATGAACGTAACAATAAGTAACAAATAGAAGGAACAGATAGAACAATAGCAAATAAGGAAAAAGGCAAAGATGTGACAACCACAAGCATCATAAAAATATAGATGCAACAGTAACAACTCAAGATAAAGGTGTAAATGTATACACAAGGAAAATATATCATAAAATAATGCATGTCTCTCATCCTCGCCTGCACAGAAACAGCCTTCATGCCAAGAACACATAATAATATAAAAACAATGGCACGACATCACCCTTCGTATTTTTACTCTCGTCCTCACATGATAATATAAATACAATGGCACGACATCATCCTTCGTGCATAATAATGTATATTAAATGGCACGGCATCACCCTTCGTGCTTTACACTCTTCCTCACAAGATAATATATAACAATGGCACGACATCACCCTTCGTGCTTTACACTCTTCCTCGCCAAGCATATATATATATATATATATATATATATATATATACACACATACACACACACACACACACACACACACACACACACACACACACACACACACACACACACACACACACACACACACACACACACACACACACACACACACACACACACACACACACACACACACACACACACACACACACACACACACACACACACACACACACACACACACACACACACACACACACACACACACACACACACACACACACACACACACACACACACACACACACACACACACACACACACACACACACACACACACACACACACACACACACACACACACACACACACACACACACACACACACACACACACACACACACACACACACACACACACACACACACACACACACACACACACACACACACACACACACACACACACACACACACACACACATCAACAACCAGCAAGGCAGGAAGCACGGATAACATCAAGAAGAGTGGTTAAGCAAAATACACCACTGGAACGAGAATCACAACTCTTACACAATTAAACAATTCAAAAGACTTCAAAAACCCCATTGCTCAAGTGTGTCAACAAATCTCTAAAGAGATCTTCAACTCAAGTGTGGAACCCAAGTATCTCAAGAATAACGGTCGTAGCAATGTATTCGTGATTAGGTATAGTACTGACCGAATTTAGCACATCAATAATTTCCCAAAAGGTCCATCAAATTTAATCAAGTTATAATAAGATGAATCATGGTTTCTAACAATGAATTTCATATTCATATTATTATAGAAGTCAAGTGAAACATGAGGCAAGAAATTAACATAATCTAACAAGGCACAAAAAATTGTACTGCGAGCATGGATAACCCTGGCACATGTATATACGCTTGTCTTCTCACATATGCATCACCCCGCAAGTAGAAAACAATATCAATTAGTAGGAAAAATTCCTCCAACAAAGTTAGACAAGACACTTACCTCAAAGATGCTAAATTAATACTCTAAGAAGCCTTTCCCGCGTGAAACAACCTCCGGACGGCTCAAATCTAGCCAAAATAACTTAATATCATAAATAAAAGCCATAGAAAATGATTCCGAATAATAAGGCATCAATCTTTAACTAAAATACAAAGTTAACCCAAAAAGTCAATACCGGAACCGCACTCCAGAACCCGACAAAACTCATAAATACCGAACACCCATTTCGATACGAGTCCAACCATACCAATTTCATCCAATTCCGACCTCAAATCGGCCTTCAAATCATCAATTTGTGTTTTAGAAACGTTTTTACTAAAATCCCCAATTTCTTCAATTTGATTCATTAAACAATCGCTAAATTCAAGGTTGGAATCATGAAATATAAACAAATTTGAGTCAAAATACTTAATCCAATCCAAATTGTGAAAATACCCTCCAAAATCACATAAATCCGAGCTCCAAAATCTTGTGAAAAAAATGACTAAATTCCGGAACAAGTAAAAAAATGCAGCAGCTGTTCCAGCTTGAATCAGATCCTAGATGACCCCGAAACTCGCATTTGATAAGCCCAATATAATCCTTGCGAGATTAAACCAAAGATAGACTTTTGAATTACCTATTTCGGTCTTAACATGAGGGAATTCATGTTTTGAAGTTTTAAAGGAAGTCTGAAAATTTCAGGGACATAAATGATATTTTCGTAATTATTTACCCTAGAAAAAGAACCAGCAATAAGAAAATCTTTGTCTTAGCATCCAAAACTCATTTGGAACATCCCAGACACAAACCATCTATGCATTTCAACCATAAAATGCACTACAAACCTGCTCGCGTACTCATAACACCGAAAAGAGGTTATCTTGACCCGATATTGATCACGACCAAACTCCAAATTCTTACCTTACAACCAATGATCCAAAACACACCCTAGCCCCTTGGGAACCCATCCAATCATAACAACAAGTACAAGTACATTATCCAAACTTATCCAGAGCCTCAAAACACCCACAGAGACATCACAACAAATAATCGAGGCTCAAACCGAATATAATTTCTCTTAAGTTATTAAATCTTTATTCTTTCAAAAGAGTGCCCGAATCACAGTTAAACACTTCAGATTACTTCCAAACTTTGCACACAGGTTCAATTTAACTATATAGACCTATCCAAAGTCTCGGAACACCAATTGGAGTTCAATAAGATCAAAGTCAACTCTTTGTCAAACTTATGAACTCTTAATTTCTTCAAGTTGCCAACTTTTGATAAATAGTGTCGAATCCTTCTAGGAACCTCCAAAACTGAATCCGAACATAAGAACAAGTCCAAACTTATCATATGAACCTATCAAAATTATAAAAACTCGATTCTGAGTCCGTTTACCTAAAAATCAAACCTTGATAAACTCTTCTAACTTAAAGCTTCCAAATGGAGGACCATTCTTCCAAATCTATCCCGAACCACTCGAAAACTAAAATCGACCACACACACAAGTAATAATACATCACATGAAGCTACTCAAAGTCTCAAACCACTGAACGGAACACTAAAGCTCAAAACGACCAATCAGGGTGTTACATTCTCCCCTACTTAAACATATGTTCGTCCTCGAACGTGCTATGAATCATTTCAAAGCCATCAATTCATTGTATAAACCTTCCATACACATACTCATAGGTTATCCCAAGTCACCTCAATCCATAAAATTCCATCGACACAATCTCGATTGAAGATTCTTCCTTTTACCTTAACCGATAAGCCTTAGAACCAAATTTCAATATCCAGGACTCCTTCTAAGATCCGATTTTCACATACACACATTGTACAACTACAACAAATCATAAATATATTCGCAAGATATAACCACACAATGTAGCCTATCACCCATATGCCCATAACAATATCTCTGACCACAATAACTGCCCATTACCAAATCGGGTACCGGTAACAAACCTCATACCAAATAAAACCTTATTCCAAACCTTCGTACTCTGCCAATGATGAAAGAAACATGTAGAAACTCATAGCCACTCATCCAATCAACATGTCGTGGAGTTCTCTTGTTCGACAAGTTCCATTGACAAATTCTGAACGGAAATATGGTATTATTCTTCCAAATATTCCTTATCCCAATACGATAGTGCAATCCCAAGTCCAAATACCTCATCTCACCCTATACAAACAACCCAACAGACAAGTTACACCAAACTCCACATGGAACCTCACACAGTGCGGACACCAAAAGTACACCAAACAAGCAATAACTCAAATATATCCAAAACTGGAAAGAAAACAAAGTACGAGGACTATCCAACAATTACAACTGATATAATAACAAAAGCATAATTTCGTGAACTCATCCCACAAAGGGAAAACAAAACACACGAAATAAACACAAATAAAGATATATCACATAACTCCGTTGTGGCACGCAACCCTATCTCAAACATATCAATCCATGTCGGGATACCCATCGAGCCATAATGCTTGTGCTCACTAAGCACATATGTGTCAACATCAAACATGATAGAGTGCACAAGTATAACTGTGGGAAGGTGAGTAGGTATAATACAATACGGAAAAGGGCGAGCACAACTAGGGTACAATAAGCAAATCAATATCTTAAGAGACATCTCGCTCATATATCGCCACAAGGCCTAAACGGGATTACAACATGCGTGCAATAATCAAGTAGCCTCACAATCGTTATAGTATAAGAGAGAATCATATAACATAGATCAGAGCACAAATAACATCCATTCTGCCCGATGATATACCTATGGTAACAATTTCTTAAAAGTAAACAAACCCGATTTGATATAGAATACACAGTCTCATTAGGCCTACAAATAGTCGCCAAACCAATTCCGATCATCCCCAAACAGGTAAGCAACCTTCCAAAAGTCCATAGCAACCTATCCATAATGCATACCATCAACTATCCAATTCTTATCATATCTTCACAGTCTGCAATCAAGGAATAATCTATCTACGTGAACATTCAGTCTCTAAACCTCAAGAATACCGGAATCTCCATATATGATCCCAACTCCACTACTCAAATGACCGATACATCACTCATACACAATCATCTTATGGAAAATACTCACATAGGTCTTTTGCACCATGTAGTAAAACCTAAACCTCAGTAGCCCAAAACTAGGCGATCACCGTAACACTAGTCAAGCATTCACAAGTCAAAACACAATGTGCCTCCTAAACTTCACACTCTACTCAAGCGACATCAAATAGTGCTAGCATTCACTTAAACACCTGAAATCGTCCATGCCTTCAAGAACTCATGACCTTCCCTTCTCTTAAATAACTAACAAGGCAAGAAGCACGAATAACATGAAGAAAAGTGGTTAAGCAAAATACACCACGCGAACGAGAATCGCAAATCTTACACAATTAAACAATTCAAAAGACCTCAAGAACCTCATTGCTCAAGTGTCTCAACAAATCTCTAAACCGATCTTCAACTCAAGTATGAAACCCAAATATCTCAAGAATAACGGTCGTAGCAATATATTCGTGATTAGGAATAGTGATGAATGAATTTAGCACATCAATAGTTTCCCAAAAAGTCCATCAAATTTAATCAAGTTATAATAAGCTGAATCGTGATTTCTAACATTGAATTTCATATTCATATTATTATAGAACTCAATTAAAACATGAGGCAAGAAATTCACATAATCCAACAAAGCACAAAGAATCGTACCCCGAGCATGGATAACCTTGGCACATGCATATACGCTTATCTCCTCACATATGTATCACCCGCATGTAGCAAACAATATCAATTAGTAGGAAAACTTTCTCCAACAAAGCTAGGCAAGACGCTTACATTCTCCACAAAATGACTGGCCGGGTCGTTACATTCTCCCCCTCTAAATAAATACTCTAAGAAGCCTTTCCCGCTTGAAACAACCTCCGGATAGCTCAAATCTATCCATAGAAAATGATTCCGAATAATAAAACTTAAATCTTTAAACTAAAATCAAAAAGTCAACCTAAAAATCAACTCCGGGCACGCACTCCGAAATCCGACAATAATCGCAAATTCCGAACACCCATTCTGAAACAAGTTCAACCATACCAATTTAATCCTATTCCGACCTCAAATTGGCCTTCAAATTTAGAAAAGTTTTTACTAAAATTCTCAATTTATTCGATTTGATTCATCAAACAATCGCTAAATTCAAGGCCGAGATTATGAAATATAAACAAATCTGAGTGAAAATACTTACCCTAATCTAAATTGTGAAAATCCCCTCCAAAATTACACAAATCCGAGTTCCAAAACCTTATGGAAAAAGTGACTAAGTTCCAAAATAAGTAAAAAAGACAGCAGTTGTTCCGGCTCGAGTCAGATCCTAGATGACCCCAAAACTCACATTTGATAAGCCCAATATAATCCTTGCAAGATTACATCCAAGATAGCCTTTTGAATCACCTTAACATGAGGGAGTTAATGTTGTGAAGTTTTAAAGAAAGTCTGAAAATTTCAGGGACATAATTGGTATTTTCGTAATTATTTACACCAGAAAAAAATTAACAATAAGAAAATCTTCGTTTTAGCACCCAAAACTCATTCGGAACCTCCCGGACACAAACCATATATGCATTTTAACCATAAAATACACTATGAACCTGCTTGCGCACTCAAAACCGAAAATAGGTCATCTATACCATGGCCAAACTCCAAATCCTTATCTTAACTAGTTTCTCAACCAATGATCCAAAACACACCCGGTCCCCGTGGGACTCCATTCAATCATACCAAAAAGTACAAATACATTATTCAAACTTATCCAAAGCCTCAAAATACCCACATGAACATTACCACAAAAACTCGAGGCTCAAACCGAATATAATTTCTCTTAAAATGTTAAATCTTCATTCTTTCAAAAGAGTGCCCGAATCAGACTTAAACACTTCAGATTACTTCCAAACTTTGAACGCAAGTTAAATAAAGAATTAAAAAGACCTATCCAAAGTTTCGGAACACCAATTGGAATCCAATAAGATCAAAGTTAACTCTTTGTCTAACTTATGAACTCTTAATTTCTCCAAATTGCCAACTTTCAATAAATAGTGTTGAATCCTTCAAGGAATCTCCAAAACCAAATCCGAACATACGTACAAGTCTAAAATCATCATATGAACCTATCGAAATCATAAAAACTCGATTCCGAATTAGTTTACCCAAAAGTCAAACCTCGATCAACTCTTCCAACTTAAAGCTTCCAAATCGAGGGCCATTCTTCCAAATCAATCCCGAACCACTCGATAACTAAAACCAACCATACATGCAATTCATAATACATCTTATGAAGCTACTCAAAGTCTCAAACCATCGAACGAAATACTAAATCTCAAAACCCATGAAGGATGTGATGAGGTTCGGGAAGAAGGGTAAGTTGAACCCTCGGTATATTGGGCCTTTTGAGGTGCTTGAGAGAATTGGAGAGGTGGCCTACAAGATTGCATTGCCACCTAGTCTTTCGGGAGTTCACCTAGTGTTTCATGTTTCTATGCTCCGGAAGTATTATGATGACCTGTCCCATGTGTTGGATTTCAGCACAATACAACTAGATGGGAATTTGACTTATGATGTGGAGCCGGTGGCCATTTTGGATCAGCAGGTTTAAACGTTGAGATCAAAGAATATAACTTCAGTGTAAGTTTAATGGAGAGGCCAGCCAGTCGAGGAAGCTACTTGGGAGACCGAGTGGGATATGTGTAGCAGTTATCCACACCTATTTGAGACTCTAATTATAATTCTAGACCCGTTCGAGGATGAACGTTTGCTTAAAATGGGGAAAATGTAACGATCCGGCCAGTCATTTTGTGTATTGTAGCCCATTTCCCTATTTATTAGTTAATCTGTATTCATTTATGGTTATGTGACTTACCGTGGTGTTTGGTTTGGTTCCGGGGATATTTTAGAGTGAATTGGGATACTTAGTCTCAAAGTTGGAAGAGTTGTCTGGAGTTTGACTTTTGTATAGACGACTCCAAAATAGAGTTTTTACAATTTCGACGGCTTCGTATGGTAATTTTTGACTTAGGCATATATTTGGATTTAGATTTGAAGGTTCGTAGGTTGATTGGGTGCATTGTGGCGAAACTTGGAAAGTTGAAGGTTTGGAAGGTTGAGAGGTTTGACTGAGAGTTGACATTGCTGTTGTCGGATTCGGATTTCGGTTCCGGAAGTGAGAGTAAGTCTGTTATGTCATTTATGACTTGTGTGCAAGATTTGAGGTCATTTGGAGTTGAATTGGTATGGTTCGACATTGATTTTAGAAGTTGGAAATTCATTAGTTTCATTAGGCTTGAATTGGGGTGCGATTCATGATTTTGATATTGTTTGATGTGATTTGAGGCTTCAGCTAGGTTCACATCGTGTATTAGGATATGTTGGTATGTTTGAACGGGGTTCCGGGGGCCTCGAGTGTGATTTGGATGGTTGGCGGATCCATTTTGTGCTTTAAAGGATTGCTAAAGGGGTCCTGACTTCTGGTGCTTTTGCACCTGTGGTGGGTATGGCCGCAAATGCAGAGCTGTAAGTGCGACGAGTTCTTGCGCAGATGCGAAGGGAGGAGGGACTGGTGAAAATCGCAGGTGCGGAGAAGGACCGCATCTGCGAGTTTGTAGAAGCAGAAGGCGACTTGGTGAGTATACACCGCAGATGAGGAAGTTTTTCGCAAGTGCGGCCCGTAGAAGCGGGAATTTCGGCCGCAGAAGAAGCATGTCAGAGTTTTAGTGGACTTCGTAGAAGCGAGGATTTATCCGCAACAAAGGTATCGTAGATGTGAGGATGGAGTCCGCAGATGCGAGAAGGCTGTGCAGGTCAATAAAATCGAGGGTTTTCATTGTTTTCTCATTTTTGGAGTTGTGGGACTCAGTCTTAGGCGATATTTGGAGCATTTCTCATCCCAATTGAAGAGGTGATTAATGTTTATTTGATTTTGGTATTATATATTGAATACCCATTGATTATAACACCGAATTTTCATGAATCTAAGATATAATTTGGGGAATTTTGGACTATGTTATTGGAGAGTTAAATTTGAGGATTTGAGGGTCGATTTGTGATCGGAATTGGATGATTTTGGTATGGTTGGACGCAAAATTGAATGAGTGTTCGGAGTTTGTAAACTTTGTCGAGTTCCGAAATACGAGCCCTGGGGGTTGACTTTTTGACTTGAGTTAAAGATCTTAGATTTATCTTTTGGAATCAGTTACTATGATTTATATTAATGGTATTGTGTTATTTTGGATAGATTCGACCGTTCGAAGATTGATACGCGCAGGAAGGGTTTGTTAGAGGAGTGATTTGGCTTGCTTGATGTAAATATCTTATCTAAATTTGGTTGAGGCATTAGTTGCCTGAATTATTTGTGAAAGCTATGTGCTATGGGTGCACACATGTGTGGGGTTGAGCCCATGTGCTAACACCAGGGTATTTATTCATGGTCCAATAGTGCTTAGGCTATGATATGCCTAGAGTTGACTTTTTTGCTTTAAGCTATTGTGATGACCCGATAGGCCATCTTATATTTTAGAACCTAATTTTGTGCTTTGAAGCCTCAAATACCTCATTTTAGCTTTCCTCGATTTCTGTTCGCAGTTCGGATGTTTTCCCTAAAAGCTTTTATGTTAAAAACTGAGAAAATATAAAATTGTTTTGCCTTAAAATCTATTTGAGTTGACTTCGGTCAACGTTTTGAGCAAATGGACCCGGATTCATGTTTTAACTGTCCCGATGGGTTCGTATCGTGATTTGGGACTTGGGTGTATGCCCGGAATCGAATTCGGAAGTCCTAGCTCTAGTTATCGCACTTTGTTGAAATTTGAAAGTTAAAGGCTTAATGATTTTGAAATGTTTGACCAATGTTTGACTTTTTGGATATCGGGTCTGTATTTTGGTTCTGGAACCCGGTATAGGTCCAATACTATATTTATGACTTGCCTGTTAAATTTGGTGAGAAATGGAGTTGGTTTGACATGATTCAGACGTCCAGTTGTGAAAATAAAAGTTTCAAAGTTTTCTTGAAAATTTTATTTGATTTGGTGTTCAATTCGTAGTTCTAGGTGTTATTTTGGCGATTTGATCACGCGAGCAAGTTCGTATGATGATTTTAGACTTGTGTGCATGTTTGATTTGGAGCCCCGAGGGCTCGGGTGAGTTTCGGATAGGCTACGGAGTGGTTTGGACTTAGAAAATTCAGCTGGTTCTGCAATTTCTGGTAACTGGTATCTGATCTCGCAATTGCGAGATCAGTGTTCGCATTTGCGAACATTCCCCAATCCTGACAAGCTCGCATTTACGAGCAAATTCTTTGCATTTGCGAAGAGTACCTGGGTCAGCATGAGTTCGCATTTGCGATCAAGAGGTCGCAATTGCGGGGAGGCCAGAGTTCGCATTTGCGAACATTCCCCAATCCTGACAAGCTCGCATTTACGAGCAAATTCTTTGCATTTGCGAAGAGTACCTGGGTCAGCATGAGTTCGCATTTGCGATCAAGAGGTCGCAATTGCGGGGAGGCCAGAGTTCGCATTTGCGAACAATACTTCGCATGTGCGATCAATTTGGTCGCAAATGAAGAAGGTCATTATTCGCATTTACGGACAAGTCATCACAAATGCGATGAAAGCAGAGATGTGAAGATCTTCACATTTGCGATTAATCCTTCTCATTTGCAGGGTTCGCATTTGCGAACCCCAGGTCGCAAATGCGACATCCGCAACTGATCAAAATGGGACTTAGACGGGATTTTGGTTCATTCTATCAAAATTTCAAAACAAGAAACCGCAGAGGCTATTTTTCAAAGAACCTTTCTTCCCCAAATCATTGCTAAGTGATTCTAAACTAGTTTCTTTCAATCTTTCACTGCATTTCCTAAGATTTCAACCAAAGATCTTATGTTTTCATGGTAGAAATTGGGGGTTTTGGGTAGAATTAAAGATTTTTGTAAGATGGGGATTTAGACCTCAAATGGAGGTCGAATTCCAAAATAAATTACATAACCGGGCTCGTGAGTGAATGGGTGTTCATATTTTGTGACTTTTACCCGATTTCGAGACGTGGGCCCTGGGAGGCTTTTTGGGGCGATTTTCTAATTTCTTGCTTTAGCTTTAATTGCATTAGTTAGATTAGTTTCTTATAGTTGTATTTATGGTATGTAATAGATTTTGACTTGATTTGGGCCATTTGGAGTCAGATATTCGTGAAAAAGGCATTGTTACCGATTGATTGAGCTTGGTTCGGAGTAAGTGGCTTGCCTAACCTTGTGTGGGGGAATTCCCCTTAGGATTTGGTACTGTTGTGATATGTGAGCACCGTGTACGTGAGGTGACGAGTGCGTACACTGGCTATTTGTTGTAAAGCCTTATACTTTTACTGAGTAGCAACCTGTTTTTCGTTTAATTTGAGTTATACCGTTTAAATGAGTACTAGTCTGTTTTTGATTCTTAATTGAGCTATTCCAATATGTGTAATTATCCTGTTTAGTCTAATATCGCATGTCTACGTGCTTTAACTGCCTAGTTGATTTCCTGCTTTTCCTTGTTCTTTATCAGTATCAACTGTAGGAATCTTCTTGTTAACTGTTGTATTTATCGGTTTGAGCTGTGTGTTTACTTTTGAGACTACGAGGCGGTTTCCTCGGGATTTCTCCCTGCATATTTACTTTTGAGACTATGAGGTGGTACCTCGGGAGTTCTCCCTGCATATTTACTTTTGGGACTACGAGGAGGTACCTCGGGAGATCTCCCCCTGCACATTTACTTTTGAGACTACGAGGCGGTACCTTGGGAGATCTCATCGCATATTTACTTTTAAGACTACGAGGCGGTACCTCGGGAGCGCCCCTGTTCTTATCACATTGTGCTGTGTTGTTATTTCCTTGTGAATTCTTTCTTTTAAATTGTTACACCCCATGTTTTCGTACGTGAAAGTACGCCATAAGTAAATTGATATAAGCTCGGAAATGAGATGTTACATTCCGCATTTTCGTACGTTAAAGTTTCGCCGTAAGCTAATCGACGTAAGTGCGGGAATGAGATTATTTTGAGATTATAAGCATTATGCTATTTCAAACAAGAGATGAGTAAATTCGTGAAGGTGAGAGGGTTAGCAAATAAAAAAATGAATATTCGTCAAAGTTTGACATGTTGGGATAAAATACGGTCCGAGCTAATATACCCGGTATTTATGGACTAGTGCCATACAAGATACCACATGACCATGATAGTAAGGCGTATAAGTGTGTTAAAAGTAAGTAGTATTTCAAGTAAGTTGAGATAATTCTTAATTATGTGGGGTATTGGTTAATAGAAAACTAACAAGTTATTAAGAAATTGGTGGATAACTTATTAAAATCTTTTGGATAACCTTGAACCCCAATGTGGCAGCAAGATTTGGGCAATTAAGTGACTCTTAACTGTCATTACAAGGTGGCATTTTAAGAGAGTTTTTGTGGCTAAAGTGGGGGCCCACACCCACCACAATTTAAAAGCCTATCTAAATCATTCAAGGAAATGTTGATGGCAACGTGAGTTACCTCTCAAACGAGAATTCTGAAATTCAAAGAAACTTCTCAAATTCAAAGAGAGACATCATGTGAATTTGAATGGCAACGTGAGTTACCTCTCAAACGAGAATTCTGAAATTCAAAGAAACTTCTCAAATTCAAAGAGAGACATCATGTGAATTTGAATGGCAACGTGAGTTACGTCAAAAATGCATACGAGATTGTATCTGAGTAACGTGAGAATTTTCATCTTCAAAGTGACGGATAGCTTCAGCAAGAAAAGTTAGCCAATACTGTGATTAAATTCATTAAGTGAGATGGATTAAAAATTCAACAAGGTAATGATCTTAAGCAAAAATTTCATTCGAAATTATTCTGCATAATAGCAACGAGATTTTACGATTCTAAGGGAGTACGACACAATCTTTTTCAAGAATATCATACGGATGTTTCTCTACTTCGATCCGCTGTTACGTGTTGTTGCAATAGACGTGTGTTAGAGGAATTCTCAAGAGAATCGGTTCAGGTATGTTAAGGCTATCCCTTTTTTCCTTTTGGCATGATCTATACAATACAAACGAAACGTGAAAATGCACAACTTTCATAAATGACTCTATTCATAGAAATGCTAGAGATGCTTATGTTCTTAATTCCCCACATGTCCTATTTTTTTATCATCTGTTCATGGGTCTCAGAAAAATATGTAAGTTGAAAAGTTTACTTCATGATATTACTCAAAGGCATAAAGGTCTTATGACACTCTGAAAGATTTTATTGACGTATTTCTTATGCATTGCATTCATGTACATTGACCCATGACCAGGTGGCATTATATACACGTATATATGTATATTATATGTATATGGGATATGAAAAACGTTTATGGCGTTATATACGCACCACCACCTGATCAGCTGGTATACATTGATGATTTGCCCACAATGGCCGAAATGATATAATGGAATTCCCTCAGAGGATTGATGATGTTATGAAAGCATAAACCTATGCATGGTATGACATTTATACACATATGCATGACATTATAAAAATGAAATGATTCACAGAGCTATGCAGACGTACATGTCGAGTCTTTTACTAATTTTCATTCCTTACATACTCGGTAAATTATTTGTACTGACGTCCCTTTTGCCTGGGGACGCTGCGTTTCATGCCACCAGGTCCCGATAGACAGGTCGAGAGCTCTCCAAGTAGGCTATCAGCTCAACGAAAGATGTTGGTGCTCTCCATCTGCTCCGGAGTTACTTGTTTGGTTTGTATAATTTAGACGCGTATTGTTTGGTATGGAAGGACTCTGTCCCGACCTTTATGACAATTATGTATTCTTAGAGGCTTGTAGACAGATGTCATGTACGTAAAAGATTGTATGGCCTTGTCGACCTATGTTCAGTGTACGAGTGGTTATTTTGGTATTATAGGCCTGTATGTCTTATGTATAAGTTGGTATTACATGTTGTATTCTACTTATCTCACGGCATCCTTTCCGGCTCAGTTATCTATGATAGTATGATATTAAAAGATACATTATGTTGGTACTCGGTTGAGTAAGGTATCGGGTGCCTGTCGCGACCCATCAGTTTGGATTGTGACATAAATTCTCCGTTTTACTTCATTTTATTATATCATATATCTTATTATTATATCCCAGTAGGGCCCTGACCTGACCTCGTTACTGCTCTATTGAGGTTAGTCTTAGCACTGGATACTGTCGTGGTGTACTCATGCTACTCTTCTGCACATGTTTTGTGTGCAGATCCAGGTGCTTCTTATCAGCTCGCTATTAGCTGAGAGTGCTTGCTGCTATACGGAGACTTCAAGGTACCTCTGCCGTGTTCGCATATCTCGAAGTCCCCCTCTATTCTCTCCTATGTCATTTTCCTTCCGTACTTCTTTTATTAGACTCTGGTGTATAGAGATACTATTTTCCTTCTGTAGCTTGTGACTTACGATGTTTCGGGTTTTGTGAATACTATGTATTACTAGAGTGTTGCTTATTGTACATACTGAGCGGAATTGTTACTAGTTATTTAGTTATATGTTGCAGTTAGTTGTTAAGTTTTACTTCCATTTTTGTTATCTCCTAATTTTGTTAGGCTTACCTTGTCGTAGAGACTAGGTACCGTCACGGCGTCTTACAGAGGGAGAATTGGATCATGATAAGTTGGTATCAGAGCTCTAGGTTCATAGGTGTCGTGAGTCACAAGCCGATTTATTAAAGTCTTGCGGATCGATACGGAGACGTCTGTACTTATCTTCGGGAGGCTATGGAACTGTTAGGAAAAATTACGTTCCTTGATTCCTTGTCGTGCGAAAATAATTGACTTCAAAATTCTAAACTTTTGTATTCTATTCTCTCACAGATGTTAAGGACACGTACAGGCAGATCTGATGACCAGGCACCAGCGCCCCCTGCTAGAGCCACGAGAGGCCGGGGCCGAGGACGTCCACGCGGTGCAGCTAAAGCACCCGCGCGAGCTGCGACAGAGGAGCCCCTAGTAGCTCTAGCTGGAGGGCAGGCACTTGAGGTACCTGTTGCCGCACCAGCCTTCCAGGAGACTCTACCCAGTTTCTGAGCATGTTCAACACCTTAGCTCAGGCTGGATTGATTCCACTTACTCCTTCCACATCTCAGGCCGGGGGAGGAGCACAGACTCCCATCGTCGGTACCCCAGAGCAGCGAGTTCAGGTAGACCAGGATCCAAAGATCATACCAGTGCAACCGGTATCTCCAGTTCGGCCCGAGGTTAGGGCAGCAGTTTCTGAGGCGGAGCAGCTCAGACTTGAGAGGTACAAGTAGTACCACCCTCCTACCTTCAGTGGATTGGCGTCATAGGATGCCTAGGGTTTTCTGGAGGAGTGTCACCGTATTCTCCGTACTATGGGTGTAGTGGTGTCGAGTGGGGTTTCTTTTACTACATTCCATCTTAGAGGAGCAACCTATGAGTGGTGGCGTGCTTATGAGTTGGGTAGTCCGGCTGAGGCACCTTCACTTACATAGACCCAGTTCTTGGACATGTTCTTGGGTGAGTATGTTCACAGAGTCTCAGGGACGCATGGCGCGCGGAGTTTGAGCAGTTGCGCCAGGGTGCTATGACTGTATCAGAGTATGCAGTTCGCTTCAACGATTTGGCCCGGAAGTTAGAGATGGATATTTCTTACCAGCAGGTTGTGAGTATTGCTAGGAGATTTGAGGGTATGCTTGCTCGAAAGAGAGCAGAGAGGGAGGCCAAGAGGTCTCGAGAGTCTGGCACTTACAGTGGTACTCGTGCCCCAGCTACCGTTCACCATGGTAGGGGCTATGTGAGTCACCCCGTTCATTCAGCTCTTCCCGCCGCCAGTGGTATTTCGGCCCCTTCTAGGTCCCAATAGCCTTATTATGTACCGTAGTATCTAGTGCACCTCTTGCATGGGGTGCTTTTAGCGGTCAGTCCAGCAGACCTGGCCCGAGCCGGTCACAGCAGCCACGCTTTCCGAGAGCTTGTTTAGGTGTGGCAACGCCTTCCATATGGTGAGGGATTGACCCAGACTTAGGAGAGGTGCACCTCCACAGACTTCTCAGCCACCGCGTGCTCCACTGGGTCCTCAGGCTATGATTCCAGCACCAACTACCGCCCCACCTGCTCAGCCAGCTCGAGGTGGAGGTCGAGGTCGCCCTAGAGGGGGAGGCCAGGCCAGATACTATGTTCTTCCGGCTCGTACATAGGTAGTTGCTTCCGACTCTGTCATTACAGGTATTGTTCCGGTCTATCATAGAGATGCGTCGGTTTTATTTGATCCAGGCATTTCATGACCCAATTTTCCCTCCGTTTGGGTATCGTGATGGCACCTAGTCTTAGGGACTAGGTAAGCCTAACATTAATTGAAACAACAATATTATTTAAATAAAATCTAACAATTTGAAATAGAAATCTCTAAAACTTAACAATTTCCAAAATCCGGTAGTACAAGTCATAAGCTCTACAGAGTGTTTGTTAGAAAACCTCTAAATACAACTGTCCAAAAATAGGAATAAACAGTGCAAAATACAAACTTGAAGGTGACTTCAAAGCCTGCAAACGCAGCAGCAGATTTACCTTGAGTCTCCACAGCAACAATCCACACAGCTAGCTAACGAACAAGTACTTAGAAGTGTAGAATGAGCACACCACAACGGTGCCCAATAAATATCAAGACTAACCTCGGTGGAGTAGTGACGAAGAACAGTCAAGACACCCACTGGTCTAATAAACGGAACATGTATAAGTATATGAACAACAGAAGTATGATGTCTACATAAGGACTATGCAATATGGCTCACATTACAGTAAATGCAATAAGGAAGGAAACAACAAGTATCAGCGGAATATCATGAAAATGACACAGACAAAGTGAATGGGATACAACCTAAATCCGGAATTACAAATACAGCAAGGACAAGTAATAACTGAGCAACTACAACCCCTTTTACATCAGGTTTTAGTCAACAACTCCACGAGGTACTGGACCTCAGACAAATCACAACTCACGGGTCTCAATACCTGAACCCTAACACTTGGCATCATGTGCCCTCATAACACCTCATTACCGCACTGACGACTCACGTGCCAATAGAGCCATTCTCACATAGAAGGCAAGTAAACAAGGGTGAGCATCTATGCTCAACAATATCAAGAACACCTCTTATCCGATAAGAGAGCTTCACTACGTGTATTCTAGTGCAAGTGTCCTAACATAGTCCATATCAACAAATAAGCATAAGGAAAAAGAACGGACAACACGTAGAATATTTTCTCACAGCTTTCACAAGATAAAGCTCACACAGGTACGTATACCACTACACAAATATCACAACAAGAATGCCCCCAAGACACAAAGCATCACAAATCAATCCCTGACACAGCCCACCTTGTCTCGCCACGTATGCAATAGTAACATTAATGCCCACATTGTCTCGCCACACATGCATAATACTGTTCCCACCTTGTCTCGCCTCATGCGCAACCCACATATACATATATATCCCGCCTTGTCACGCCACATGTGCAAATATCAATAGTAACAATAGCACAGTAGAAACCTCGTGCAATCCCATAACAATAACCGCACGATAGAAATCTCGTGCATTACAATAATAACAACCGCACGACAGAAACCTCGTGCATCACCACAAGAAGTACAACGGCAACAATGGCAATAATACAAAGTATGACAAGTAAATCAAGTCAAGAACTTTAATTCACAAAGAAACGGTAGAACTAATTTACAGGAATAACCACAGTAAAGAATGATAGGCGTAAGTAGAACAACTCAACAAGGGAAAACTAATATGTAGCAACGATCCGGCAATATACAATTTAGCAACAAGGAAGCTAACACGAGTTAAATAATTCCAAATAAAGACAAGTCGACTACGATATAGGATATCTAAACTTCTTTTAAGGTTGAGAAATTACGAAGGATATTCATCAATTCAATCAAGGATAAGCAGCGTAAAGATAATCATAACCTCAATTAAGATTGAACCATTATAGGATAAGATAATAATAATTCCAAATAAAAATAAGTAGATATGAAAAGATAGCATGACAATAGAAGAGATAAAATCTTCCGTTAAGTCAGATAAGAGTCAAATAGGCCGTAAGAGTCAATCCTAAAAGTAATTAGTTCTAATTAAAGCATGTAGAGATGAAACTAGTAAATAGGAACTTAATCATATCAAGAACAACTTCATACTCAATGAATATAAGGACCTAAGAACCCTAAAAGGCTAACTTTCCACAAATAAGTCCGAGCACGCACTCGTCACCTCGCGTACACAGACTACAGTCAACATAGAAGACTCAAATTTTATAGGGAAATCGCCCACACAAGGTTAGTGAAGATACTTACCTCAAAGAAGACAGACCGATACTCAAAATATGAACTCTCGGGTGAAATGACCTCCGGACGGCTCAAATCTAATCAAAATAACTTCAAAGCACAAATAAAACTCATAAGAGACTATTCCGAATCATAAAGCCTCAATCTTTATAAAAATCTAAAAATCAGTCCAAAATTCGACCCCCGGGACCGCACCTCAGAACCCGACAGATTTAACAAAACCCGAATACCCATTCTGATATGAGTCCAACCATACAAAAATTATCAAATTCAGATACCATTTCATCCCTCAAATCATGATTTTGCTTTTTGAAAGTTTTCTTCAAAAACCACCATTTTCCTCAACTCAAAACACAAATTAAATGATAACATAAAGATAAAAATCATGGAATATATTAAATTCTAGGTGAAAAACACTTACCCAATCGATTTGCTTGAAAAACCCACAAAGCATCGCTCAAAACCGAGCTCTAGAACTCTACAAATGGTGAAAATGGCAAACCCTCGGAATAGAGGACTTTATATTCTGCCCAGGTGTTTGTGCATCGCGATCGTGGATATTGGGTCGCGATTGCGGAGAAGAGAATTGAGGCTGCCAAGAAAGAATCTTCGCGATCGCGATGGAAGGGACGCGAACGCGATGAACAATAGGCAGGAGCTTACGCGAACCCGGGGCAAATGATGCGAATGCGAAGAAAAAATAGCCAACAACCCCCAACTCCTAGTTTCTACTACGCGAACGCAAGGGAACAGATGGGAACGCGAAGAAACAATAGCCAACAACCCCCAACTCCTAGTTTCTACTACGCGAACGCGAGGAAACAGATGCGAATGCGAAGTAGAAGAAAACAGACCTTCGCGATCGCGAGAGGTACTATGCGAACGTGTTGAAGAAAATATGGGGCAGATAAACAGAACACTACGCGATCGCTGCTGGAGCTACAGGATCGCGAAAGAGAGCACCAGACACCAGAAACCAGCAATCCAAAAATAGAAGAAATTGGTCTGAGGCCCATTCGAAACACACCCGAGGCCCTTGGGACCCCGTCTAAACACACAAACAAGTTCCATAACCTAACACGGACTCACTCGAGGTCATAAATCACATCAAACAACGTCGAAACTACGAATCATACCATGAATCGAACTTATAAACTTTCAAATCTTCCAACTTCTAGAACCCGTACCGAAACCTACCAAATCAACCCGGAATGACATCAAATTTTGCAGGAAAGTCCCAAATAACATAATGGAGCTGTTCCAACTCTCGGAATCGCATTCCGACCGCAATATCAAAAAATCCACTTCCGGTCCAATCTCCAAAAATTCTACTTTCGCCATTTCAAGCCTAAATCAGCTGCAGACCTCAGATTCATAGTCCGAACACGCTCCTAAGTCCGAAATCACCCAACGGAGCTAACAGAACAATCCTAAGACTTAAGCTTCCGGAGTCGTCTTCACACAGTTCCGACTACGGTCAAAATCCTAAGACTTAAGCTTCCGTTTTAGGGACTAAGTGTCCCAAATCACTCTGAATCACCCGGTAATTGAATTGAACCACACACACAACTCAATACACAAAATACGAAGCTACTCAGGGCCTTAAGCCGCCTGACGGGACTTATATTCTCAAAATGACCGGCTGAATCGTTACATCCTTCCCCTCTTAATCAAATGTTCGTCCTCGAACGTGCTAAGAATTTCCTCGAAGTCTTCAAATCACTGAAAGTATATATCCAACATACACCCGCGGGTGGACTCCACGTCACCCCAATCCACATAAGCCTGACGACACCATCCCAACTGTAATTTATCCTTACTATCAATACCGACAAGCCTTAGAGTCAAAATTCTCACCTTCTATTTATCTTCAAAAGACCCGATTCTAATTCCATAACTGGTATCAGTATCAACTAGCTGTAACAACTCATGCCTAAACCCACAATATACGACCACGCAATAAGACAAACCACAAATAGGCCCATAATAACATTTCTGACCACAATAGCTGCCCGTAATCAAAACCAGCACCGACAACTAGCCTCATATCCATTAGAACCCTGTTCAAACCTCCACAACACTGACAACGATGCAAGAAACTTGAAGACCTCTTAACTATACACCCGAATCAACAAGTCACAACTAACACCACCGGGCACACACCCCGAAAGCTAAAACTCAAGAAACACAGAATGAAAATGACTGAATATGTAAAGAGAAACACATAAGGGGAATATCAAACAAGCCCGACAGGCAAAACTCTCTAACAGTACCATACTACGAGTCAATTCAAAAGGAAAATCAAAGTACATGAACAAATCATAAGGATCTCATCCTGGTATAACCTTCCATCGCGGCAGGCAACCCGGCTTAAACATATCAAATCACATGGAATCGCGAGGGCCTCACCCTCAACTATGAATCACATCAAACCTGCCATAATGGATAACATGAATTCACTTCTAATCTCGTAACTTTCAATAATGAATCGAAACAAACGATAGACATGACTATCACTCATAGAATCTCCCAACAGGGGCAAATACATAAACATAATACTAAGTCATGAACTCACCCATAGGTGGGACAACAAATAGGGGAACTCTCCCCGATAAGAAAAACCGAATCAAAATACGAATGGTGCCCCTCTGTAACAAATAAAAAACATACCTGTATGACATCATCTGGCGCAGTGGCCTCAAGCCTACTATATGAAACACTTCAACGGGTCAGGCCTTCCCCTCTTGGGCGCCCTCTACTCGCCTGGATACTCCGCTGTGACACACCTATTTGGAGTCTAGGACAATCTCTCACTCTGTGGATGGTATCTCCACACTCAAAGCAACCTATCTGCTAGCGTGGCTGTGGGAACTGGGCGGTACGGGTACTCTGAGACCCATGAGCACCTGAAACACTGTGCGAAGCCTGAAGTGCAAACTGAACTGCTGACCCACAAAACCTCTACCATGTCGTACCCTGCCTCTAAAATAAGGACCAGTAGATCTCTCCGGTCTACGAGGCCTCCTCGCCTCCCTGTCCTCTCTCTCCTGATCTTGCATATACTCTCTCTCATGGCCCCATCTATCTCCTCTCTCCTTATCCCACATGCCCTCTACTCGGTGAGCGATCCCTACCACCTGCTGAAATAAAACATTTGACTCTAACTCCCGAGCCATGCTGAACCGAATATCATGCCTGAGTCCCTCAATGAATCTACGGACCCGCTCTCTAACTGTGGTGACCAAAGCAGGTGCATGCCTGGCCAAATCACTGAATCTCACGGCATACTCTGACACTGACATAGTGCCCTGGCGCAGCTGCTCAAACTCCGCATGCCATGCATCTCGAAGGTACTGAGGTACAAACTCTCTCAGGAACATCTCTGAAAACGGAACCCACGTAAGTATAGCTAACTCGGTTGGGCTACCCAACTCATATGCCCGACACCACTGATAAGCCGCCCCCTTAAGCTGGAACGTAGTAAAAACAACCTCACTCGTCTCAACAATACCTATAATGCGGAGAATGCAATGACACTCATGCAAAAAACTCTGTACACTCTGCAAAGCCAAACCACTGAATGTAGGAGGGTCATATTTCTTGAACCTTGCAAGTCTAAGCTGCTCTTCCTCAGATGCTGCTGCCCTGACCACGGGCTGAACTGGAACCACAGGCTGTGTCACCATGACACCTGGCATGAACTCGTTGCTCTGGGGTGTGGGCGGCGGGAGTCTGGGTTCCTCGCCCGGTCTGTGAAGTAGCTGGTCCAACTGGAATCAACCCCACCTGAGCCAATGTACAAAACATGCTCAAGAACTATGCTAAGGTCTCCTGAAGTCCGGGGGTAACAACAGGCCTCTTCGGTACCTGCCCCCAACTGGAACTACTGGCGGCTCCTCAACTACTGCTCTGGTAGGTACCCTAGCTGCGACACGTGCTGCTCATCGGCCTCTACTTCGGCCCCTAGTGACATCTGCTCCGGGGGTAACGTCATCAGGAACTGCAGCTCATGTCCTCACCATCTGTGAGAGAATGGAATGATAAAAGTTCAAACTTCGAGATCAATGAACTCACACAATAGGAATGAAAGAAGTGAGATTGTCCTAATAGTTCTGTATCCTCTCGAAGATAAGTATGGACGTCTCTGTACCGATCCGCAAGACTCTACTAAACTCGCTTATGACTCGTAGCACCTATGAACCTAGAGCTCTGATACCAACTTGTCACGACCCAATTTTCCCTCCGTTTGGGTATCGTAATGGCACCTAGTCTTAGGGACTAAGTAAGCCTAACATTAATTGAAACAACAATATTATTTAAATAACATCTAACATTTTGAAATAGAAATCTCTTAAAATTTACAATTCCCAAAACCCGACAGTACAAGTCATAAGCTTTACAAAGTATTTTCTAGAAAGCCTCTAAATACAACTGTCTAGAAATAGGAATAAATAGTGCAAAATGAAAACTTGAAGGTGACTTCAAAGCTTATGAACGCAACAACCGATTTACCTTGAGTCTCCACAGCAATAGTCCACACAGCTAGCTAATGAACAAGTACCTAGGTCTGCACAAAAATGTGCAGAAGTATAGAATTAGCACACCACAGCGGTGCCGAGTAAGTATCAAGACTAACCTCGGTAGAGTAGTGACAAGGAACAGTCAAGACACCCATTGGTCTAATAAACTGAACAAGTATAAGTATATGAACAACAGAAATATGATGTCTACATAAGGACTATGCAATATGGATTACATTACAGTAATGGCAATAAGGAAGGAAACAACAAGTATCAGCGAAATATCATGAAAATGACACAGACAAAGTGAATGGGATACAACCTAAATCTGGAATCACAAATACATCAAGGACAAGTAATAACTCAGCAACTACAACCCCTTTTACATCAGGTTTTAGTCAACAACTCCACGAGGTACCGGACCTCGGACATATCACAACTCACGGGTCTCAATACCTGAACCCTAACACTTGGCATCCTGTGCCCTCATAACACCTCATAACCGCACTGATGACTCACGTGCCAATAGAGCCATTCTCACATAGAATACAAGTAAACAAGAGTGAGCGTCTATGCTCAACAATATCAAGAACACCTCTTATCCGATAAGAGTGCTTAACTATGTGTATGCTTGTGCAAGTGTCCTAACATAGTCCATATCAACAAAGAAAGGGTAAGGAAAAAGAATGGACAACACTTAGAATATTTTCTCACAGCTTTCACAAGATAAAGCTCACATAGGTACGCATACCATTACACAAATATCACAACAAGAATGCCCCCAGGTCACAAATCATCACAAATCAATCCCTGACACACCCCACCTTGTCTCGCCACGTGTGCAATAGTAACATAAATACTCGCCTTGTCTCGCCACACATGCATAATAATGTTCGTCTCACCACTTGCGCAACCACATATACATATATATCCCGCCTTGTCACACCGCATGTGCAAATATCAATAGTAACAATAGCACAGTAGAAACCTCGTGCAACCCCATAACAAAGATCGTACGGCAGAAACCTCGTGCATCATAATAATAACAACCACACGGTAGAAACCTCGTGCATCACCACAACAAGTACAACAACAACAATGGCAATAATACAAAGTATGACAAGTAAATCAACTCAAGAACTTTAATTCGCAAAGAAACGGTAGAACCAGTTCACAGGAATAACCACAGTAAAGAATGCTAGGCGTAAAGAAAACAACTCAACAAGGGAAAAATAATATGTAGCAACGATCCCGCAATATACAATTCAGCAACAAGGAAGCTAACACGAGTCAAATAATTCCAAATAAAGACAAGTCGACTAAGATATAGGATATCTAAACTTCTTTTAAGGTTGAGAAATTACAAAGGATATACAATAATTCAATTAAGGATAAGCAGTGTAAAGATAATCATAACCTCAATTAAGACTGAACCATTATAGGATGAGATAATCATAATTCCAAATAAAAATAAGCAGATATGAAAAGATAGCATGACAATAGAAGAGGTAAAATCTTCAGTTAAGTCGGATAAGAGTCAAATAGGCCGTAAGAGTCAATCCTAAAAGCAATTATTCTAATTAAATCCAACTTTCATATCAAGTGAAGGTGAAACTAGTAAATAGGAACTTAATAATATCAAGAACAACTTCATACTCAGTAAATATAAGGACCTAAAACCCTAAAAGGCCAACTTTCTACAAATAAGTCTGAGCACGCACTCGTCACCTCGCGTACACGGACTATAATCAACATAGAAGAATCAAATCCTAAGTGGAAATCCCTCACACAAGGTTAGGCAAGATACTTACCTCAAAGAAGACAGACCGATACTCAAAAAATGCACTTCTCAGGTGAAATGACCTCCGGACGGCTCAAATCTAATCAAAATAACTTCAAAGCACAAATAAAACTCATAAGAGACTATTCCGGATCATAAAACCTCAATCTTTATAAAAATCTAAAAATCGGTCCAAAAGTCGACCCCCGGGCCCGCACCTTGGAACCCGACAGTTTTCACAAAACCCGAACACCCATTTCGATATGAGTCCAACCATACAAAAATTATCAAATTCTGATACCATTTCGTCCCTCAAATCATGATTTTTCACTTTGAAACTATTCTTAAAAAGCCACCATATTCCTCAACGCAAAACACAAATTAAATCATAAAATAAAGATACAAATCATGGAATATGTTAAATTCTAGGTGAAGAACACATACTCAATCGATTTGCTTGAAAATCCCATAAAGAATCGCTCAGAACGGAGCTCTAGAACTCCATAAATGGTGAAACTGGCAAACCCTCGGAATAGAGGACTGTATATTCTCCCCAGGTGTTTATGCATTGCGATCCCAGAGATTGGGCCGAGATCGCGGAGAAGATAATTGAGGCTACCAAGAAAAATCCATCGCGATCGCGAGTGAAGGGATGCGGTTGCGATGAACAATGGGCAGGAGCTTACGCGAATGCGGGGCAAATGATGAGAACGCGAAGTAGAAGAAAACAGACCTTCGCGATAGCGAGAGGTACTATGCAAACACGATGAAGAGAAAATGGGGCAGATTAACAGAACACTACGCGATCGCTACTGGCGCTACGCGATCGCGAAGAAGAGCACCAGACACGAGAAACCAGCAATCCAAAAATAGAAGAAATTGGCTCGAGGCCCATCCGAAACACACCCGAGGCCCCCGAGACCTTTTCTAAATACATAAAACAAGTTCCATAACCTAACACGGACTCACTCGAGGTCTCAAATCACATCAAATAACGTCGAAACTATGAATCACACCATGAATCAAGCGATGGATTGTTAGCATTAGCTGACATTTCCGAAGGATTTTATAATAGTCGGCATCGTGAGAATTTTAGAGATAGCATTCCAGCAATAATAGAATGGATAACAAAATAATAACCCTTAAAGTTCATTCAGGAAGACGCTTCCCTAAAGCAAGCACTGTGAGAAGAGTTAAGCCTAAGGGACTAAGTGTACCACTTACACTAGGTGTCACCCTTGTGAGTAAGAAATTTCGTTATCCTCTATATAGAAGGATTATTGCAAGGCGAGTAAGAGTTAGTAAATATGTGAAACGACGCCAAAGATGAAGAGAGGGGGAAAGATGGTGTGATATGGTATTAAGTAGGAGTTATATGGTTCAGGGAACTATGAAATAATATAGGAAGAATACGATAAAAATGAGAAAGGGATGAGATTGCACTTATTCAAATCCCATAGATAGGTTACGACTCCAGAATATTATGCAAGCACGATGGCAGGGAGGGGTAATAAAGGTTGCCGACTAGAATGTTATTGATAAATAAGCACGGATGAATACTTGATACATAAGGAGCCCGTGCGAGAGGTAAGTTAAAACAAAGGACATATCCCAAGAGAGATTACGCGGAACATAGATATCAGAATGGACCAACGAGTAGTTAGTAATTGACTCAGGAAGATCCTAGTTATGGCTAGACAGGAGGATACAAACAAATCAGCAGATCGTGCAAGATAAACATAGTGAAACCCAATATGGTGAATTCAGTCTCGCAGTTATGACATTGCAATCCTTGAGAAATATTTAGATAGGAGTTAGGGTAGTTAAAGGTACCGTATTGGTATTACGAAAATAAAAGAGAGTGACACTGGGGAGACAGTCAAAATATCAATTCAGAAGCAACCATACAAGCACAAGGGCATGGAGGTAAGTAACTAAGGATAATTATAAGCGAGGAAGAATATCAAAAAAAATTCGTCGAGTAGAAACTTTACAAAGAGTCAGAGGGTCCTCCCTAAGTACTACAATGAAAGACTAGCTGGGGAAATAAGTAAGAAGGCTTCAACCTAAGCATAGTAACTTGAAGAAGAAATGGTCATGTAAGAACAGTCTCACTACAGCAGTGTATGCACTGCATAAGAAAGTGGTACCTATCATAGGAAGTGAAAAAAAATATCCAAAAGTGACATTTGAGATCATATGAGTCACAGGGAATTCTAGTATTTGTGGGCACTAAGATAAGCCAATTATTCATGCAGCAGGTAGTAGAATGACCAAGAAAAGTAATTGCTTATGTTTAAATAAAGTTGTGAAGGAATGAAAGGAATTATTTTATCAATGACCCAGAGTTAGTTACGTTATAAACACATTTAAGATTTTGGAGTATTATCCATGCAACATATATGTTGACATTCATACAGCCGTAGAAGACTTCGATATAAGTTAAAAGACAAAATTGAGCCCGGGTCATAGACAAAGGATTGAATTGTTAGAAGAGTATATCATGGATATTTCATAGAGTCCATGAAAGGCTAAAGTAATAACTAATACCCTGAGCCACAGATCGTAAGATAGCTTAAGTCTACATAAAGGTTGAGAGAGAAGAGGAAACTAAAAAGTTACATCAGCTAAGTAAATCAGGAGTCTGATTATTAGACCTAGATAATTATAGAAATCATGATTAAAACCATCGCAGAATCACTCTTAATATCAGAGGTACAGGAGAGATAGTACATCAGCCATATTCTATAACGGTTCTATGATAAAGCCAATTAGAAGAGTACCAGCCTCATAGAAAGTCAGTATGAAGCTTGCATCAGATTGTCTATGCACCAGTATTATAGTAGAGCATCAAGTTGTGGATGTGAATTATACCTATATGGAAGGGATGTTATGAAAGAGATGGAAGATACGATGCGATATTTTAAGGTATGTAAGGTTAAGGTAAATAAGGTACGAGATACTCATGTGCAAAAGGTTGTGAATAGTCCGTACTTCAAATAGAGGGCTAGAAGCACTGGGATTCAGTATCAAGAAATGATAGTTGTGTCGTCAGTGACATATCTACCCGCCTATGGTTTCCAGGTACCGAGAGGTATAGTTAAGAGAGTAAATAAGAGTTAGAGACAATGTGATGTCTCGCTTGAGGTTCCAGAATAACATAGGAAAACCTATGGTGCTATGAAATTATGAAATACGATTATTGCAGTATAGTATAATCCCTAAGGAGGATCAGGGAAATAACTTCAGATGTTCACTGATGAGACGTGAGCCCTAGTAACAATGTATTACGTAAGAAGTTTCAAGTTATTACTGGTGGATTATAGATCAACATTAAGGTGAATCAACAATGGATAGAAAACAATTTTGAATCTAGGAAATAGAATATAGCAATCGTCGTAAGTTCGATAAAGTACCAAACCAAGAACGCCACTACACCTCGCAAAGTGAGGCCTAGAGATTGGCTAAAAACTGGAGGAAAAAGGGGAGAAGAGTCGTGTAGGCACACGTACAAGGACATATTCGCATAGGCTAATGACAGAAGGTAGCAACAATTATGAGATCGAAAGAATTCTGACCACAGGGCATGGTGTGAGAAAGAGGCGTAAAGGGGGGAATGCCCTTGCATTTGGATTTATTCACAGAACAGTCGCCTTGATGGAAAGGATAGTATTAAAGTATTTGTGGATTATGAGCTGATAAGTACATCATCCAACATTCAAGGACAAATGTTCGGGGGGGGGGGGGGGGGAGATGATGTTACACCCCATGTTTTTGTACATAAAAGTACGTTGTATGTAGGTTGATGTAAGATCAGAAGAAATGAAATCCATATACAAGGATAAGGAAGGTTTATCTAAAGTCTTAAGTAAGTTAAGTTGAATGAGACTTGGAAACAAATAAATGAGATAATGGATACATAAAATATGGCTGCTTGCTTACCGGGATACTTGTTTGAGCCACTTGCTTACCCGTCCTACTAGCTTGAGCTACTTAAAACATGTTGTGACTATTAAATGAGGGTAAGATACATGTATAAGTGAATAATGGAAGCATGTGACACCTATTAATTAACCAAGTAGGTGTGTCACCTACTTGCTAAAAGGGAAGGCCCAAATTAGTCCACCTAAATGGACATGTGCAGGTTAGCCAAGAGGCCCTTTTTAGGGGCTGAATGAAGTAAAATATCCTCATAATATCCAAGTAATAGAAACATAAAGAGAGCCACGAAATTCTCTCCCAAATAGACCTACTCCAAACTCTCAAGAAGTTGTTGATAATCTTCTTCTTCTTTCAATTCAAGTTAGAGGGTAATCTCCAATCTTGAAGGATCTGATGTGAAGTAAGTTAGTGGCCATCAAGGGCAACATACTTCCATTGTTTCATCCCTACAAGATCTTATATAAGTAAGAAAATCCTCCCTCCTTCATATATTTGAGTTTATCTAAGTTCTAGCTAGGCTGTTTGGTGAAGGACTTGTGAGGTAGGGGCTGGAAATTTAGTTGAAGTTGCTGTGGTGTTATGGACTGTTTGGAGTAGTTTCATATTATTATATGAATGTCACATAAGAGTATTGTCTTGTACATATTGTGTTTAATCTTATTGGTGCCTTAACTAAGTTGTGGGAGTAAGAACTGATGAAGTAATAAACTAAAAATCAATTTTCAGTTGTTGTAATTTGTGGACTGTTAGGAGTTCATTTTTATGTGGTGTTAACAACAACAACAACAAACCCAGTATGTTCCCAACAGGTGGGGTCTGGGGAGGGTTGTCATTATTGAAGTGTATTCAAGTTCTAGCTAAGTTATAGGGATGGAAAAGCGCAAAGTAGCATTTGGTTGTTGTGTGAGATTGTGCGGACTGTTTTGGTGATGTATTGTGATGGATATAAGATTGGATATGGATGTACTATGTCTTTTGATATTTGCGACATGTTGGTTTTGTTTGTTGATTTGAGGAACGTGAAAAGAATAAGGGAAGGTGTAGTGCAAAATTTCGTAGATGAGCTAGTCACTCATTTGTGTTGAGTTCTAGCTTCCGTAAGCTTGACAATGGTCCCTTATTTTTTGTTGTAGATTGAAGTACTAATGGACTGAACCGACGTTGTGTGGTTAGGTAAACGACAAAGGTATGTTAAGGCTATCCCTTCTTTACTTTTTGCATGATCCATATGATACAAACGAAACGAGCAAACGCATAACTTTCATAAATGGCTCTATTCATAGAAGTACTAGGAGTGCCTATGTTCTTGATTCCCCATGTGTCCTATTATTATATCATCTATTCACGGGTCATAGAAAAATACTTAACTTGATAAAGTTTATCCGAGAGATCTTATTGACTTACTTCATTATGCATTGTATTCATTTATACATGTACATTGACCCATGACCAGATGGCATTATATACTAGTATATTATTTGTATATGGGATATGGGAAAAGGTTACGGTATTATATACGCACCACCACCTGATCAGCTGGTATACATTGATGATTTCGCCCACAGAGGCCGAGATGATATGACGGGATGCCATCAGAGGCTTGATGATGTTATGTACTCATATACGTATGCATGGTATGAAATTTACATGCATATGCATGATATTATAAATGTTTCATGATTCACAGAGATATTCAGACTTACATGTTGAGTTCTTTACACCATATTTCTTTCATGCCTTACATACTCGGTACTTTATTTGTACTGATGCCTCTTTTACCTGGGGACGTTGCGTGTCATGCCCACATGTCTCGATAGACATGTTGACAGTCCTCCTAGTAGGCAATCAGCTCAGCGGAAGGTGTTGGTGCACTCCACATTGCTCCGCAGTTGCCTATTTGGTCAGTATGATTTGGACACGTATTAATTGGTATGGCGAGGCCTTGTACCGACCTTTATGATGTTTATGTACTCTTACAGGCTTATAGACAGATGTCATATATATGGATACTTGTATGGCTTTATCGGCCTATGTTTTGAGTGTACAAATGATCATGTCGGCCTTATAGGCCCGTATGTCACGTGTATATATTTCTATATTATGTTGGGTCATCCTATGTCTAGTATTCCCTTATGTTATATTCCAGTTATCTCATGATGGCCTTTCTGGCCCATGTACCTATGATAGTATAATAAGAAATATATGTTACATTGGTACTCGGTTGGGTAAGGCACCGGGTACCCGTCACGGCCCTCCGATTTGGGTCATGACAATAAATGTGTCTACATTAAGAATACTCAAAATCATGAGGTTATTTCTTGTTTATAAATGGATGATATGATGATAATGAGTAGCGACATTGCTAACATAAAGGATACTAATCTCATGCCTACTAGTAAGTTTGATATGAAAGACTTAGGAGTTGCCAATTTAATTTTGGGAATCAAAATCTATAAGATTCATCAAGCCCTAGCATTGCCTTAATTGTAAGTTCAAGAATTTGGATTTCAAAGTTGCAAAGACTCCAATTAATATAAACCTTGTTCTTGCAAAGAATAAACGTCAAAGCAAGTCTTAATTGAATTACGCTCGAGTGTTGGGAAGTTTGATGTTCGTCATAAATTGTAAACAACCAGATATAGCTTGTGCAAGTAAACTGAGCCGATACACGAGTAATTTCGACCAAACTCATTGGATGAAAATGAAACGAGTTTTGGGCTACTTAAAACACACTTAAAACTTTACTTTACACTACAGTAAGTCTTCTACGTTTATTGGGGGATATTATGATGCAAACTGGATCACTGGTTCAATCAATTTTAAATCCACAAATTGATATATTCTTACAATTGATGGAGGGGCAATGTCTTGAAAATCATCCAAATAAACATGCATTGTCCGCTCTACAATGGAGGCTCAGTTCATTTTCCTGAACAAGGCGGTGAAGAAGCTGAAGGGCTCTGAAATATTTAGGAAGATATTTTATTTTGGCCCAAACCATTGGCACCTATATATATATATATTGCCATAGCTAAGCAGCAATTGGAAAGGCTGGGAGCACTCGGTGTAATGACAAATCTTGCCATATACAACAAAGACATAAGACTATTAGACAACTACTTTCAAGGAGGATTATTGAAATTAACTACGTAAACTCAAGTGATAATCTGTAGGATCCGCTTACAAAAGATATAACTAGAGAGTTAGTTGAGAGAACGTCAAGGGGAATAGGACTATGGCCGAAGATAAGTCATTATGGCGGTAACGTTATCCAGAAGACTGAAAATCCCTAATGGTACACAAGAAACATGAAATGTGGAATTATTTCACTATTGTTGACTACACTGTAATTGTGTTTGAGCTTAAATGTGAGAAAGTTATACTTATTACGTGATTTCTAGGTACAAGACTTGATTCCGAGGTAAAAAGGGTCTTTTGGAGCAAAAGCAAGCCATGTGGAAATTCAAAGTCTGAGTAGAAGTCCAAGAAAGTCATCTGGGATATGTCCAAAGTTTTAGGACCGGCTCTGCAGACAAACAATTAAAGAAAACTGATAAGCCGAGAAAAATGGCCTAAGGCGTCGCGTTGGCGATGCATAAGCTATTTCGTTGGCAAAGAAGGAAAACAAACACCATTGAAATTTTGACTTAGCGCGACGCGCAGGGCATCGTCCCTACTGATGCTAAAGGTCATTTTATCGTCAAATTAAGGAAGTCAATCAATCTAAAATAGTGGCTTAGTGCGACGGCCATGCGTTGCCTCCCGCGATGCGGCATTTCATTTTGCTGCCGGATTTTGCATTTAAGCTCATTAAGGATAGTTCAGTCCAAGGTGTTTGGATAGGATAGAAACACTTCCTAAACATGCTTTTGAAGGGGTATTTTACCTAGGGAGAGCTTTGGAGAGCATCTAAGGCATGGAGACACAATATTTGATCGAATTTGCAACCAACAAACAGTGAAAATGGGAGTTTTTGTATGGTAAAGTTATTTTTGATATTTTTTGTTTCCTTAAACTTATATGTGATGACTTCCTACGCTTTTTTGGAGTATTTTACTTTAAGGTTTTGACAGATTTGGTGTTTTAATTATTGTCTATGGATTTAACTCTCATTTAATTGCTTCAATTAGTGGAAGAAGATTTAATTTTAGTTGTGAAGTTATTCTTTATCTTGTTCAATCGGAAGAGAAAAAACTTATTGAATATTATTACAGCATATGCCTTAGTTTATTTGGGTAATTCTTTGAAGTAATGGTAAAAGGATTTTGAGTTACTGTTTGAATTAAGATAAAGAAGCATTTGAAAGAGTTTCTCTCAAGACCGTTCCTATCAATGATAATCATTCATACTCTCACTATGCTTCACATTAGTTTATTTTGTAAAGCTTAGGTTCATTTGAGAGAAGAATCTTGAATGTAAGAATAAGCTAGTTACCTATTAAATTTGTGAGAATTAATAGAACCTTTAAAGTGAAACTAAATAAAGTTAGATCACGGATAGCAATCTTGCACCTATCTTATCGCGACCCTTATTTCTTATATTGATAGTTAACTATTTTAGCTCAACTCTCAAGTTTATTATGATCAATCTTAATTGTTGCAATTTCAGTTTGTTATTCATAGTTTCTAAACATCTCAAATTGAAGGTTCATTCATCCTGAACAGTGTTAAGCTATAAATTACGAGAATATTTTTTAATTCAATTCTTATGGAGACGATATCTTCTATACTATCATTGACAAGCACGAGCTTTAGTTTTTATACATCAATGTTGCACTCGTCCACTTTTGGTTCTATTTTCGGGAGTTGATAACCAATAGTGTTCAAAATAATTTCTGGTGCTAACACAGGAACCAATTTTATGTTTTCATAACTTACATGAATTCTTACTTGATTGCAGGTGACAAGTTCTAATGTTTCTGGTCTATGACTCAATCCTTCTCTAGGAAACTGATTTCATACGATACAGAGCTAAAACAATTGCGAGAATTAAGAAAGGAAAAGGACTTGCTAGAAATACGTTAGGGGAAATCCTCAACTCAAGGTGAGATGGAACAATATGCAGCCCAGTGAGAAGCGGCCGCAAGAGAAGCTGCTGCAAGAGAGGCTGCTGTAAGAGGTGATAGAGCTTTAGATGAGCCTGAAAATCAAAGGATCAATTTAAATTTTGCTCTGGTGGAAGATCAGTTTGAGCATGTTAGACCAAAGCCTGAATGATCATTAAGAGACTATACAAGGGCCCAGGCTAGTCTACAGTGCAAGACAATCATGTGTGAGACCCCTATTCATTGATGCAAATAATTTTAAACTCAAGCAGGGGGGTGATCCAAACCATTTATAACAATTGTAACTTCAAAGCAAACCCAACAAATATTCCAACAATCTGTTAGATTTGGATGAGACCATTAACACATTCTGTTGCAACGAAGAATAACAAGATGCCATCTACCTAAGAGCATTCCTCTTTTCGCTGAAGGATGATAAAGAATAATGGTTGTGAAGTCTACCTACTGGATCTATTCGTAAATGGAAAGATATGACAAAGAAATTCCTAGTCAAGTACATCTCTGCTCCTAATATCTGGATGATAAGAAAGGAAATCCATAGTTTTTGTCAAAGTAAGGTCAAAACCGCGTTCTAAGCATGGGAAATGTTCAAAGAACTATTGAAAAGATGCCCACATAATAGAATGGAATAGTGGATGCAACTCAAGACTCTCTTAAGAAGAAAACTCCTAAGGAGATCATTATTATTATTATTAATATTGTAAGGTCCCGTAAAAGTTTACCTAAAACACGGCGTTTCATGGTACCAAGGTATACTTATGTGTTGTTGATTGTACAGATTCTTCGCGGCGAGCTTCCAAGACAAGGTGCAGACATTTTGGGTTGAACAGTGCATTAGGGAGTTGAAGAAAATATTTGGCAGTGCAGGGCAATAGCAGAATCTTGAGCTAATTTTAGGACCATTATGCGGCCGCATAAGCATTTTGCGGACCGCACAATCTATCACAGATCCAACATAAAAAGTTTTGGAGGGGAGTTCTGCGGTGCATTATGCGACTGCATAATTGGTATGCTGATCGCAGACTTGTCGTAGAGTGAAGCACAAATGCCCAGTTCCGGAGGGCCATTATGCGTATGCGGACCGCAGAAGCTTTATGAGGTCGCATATGCAATCGCAAATCTGCATCGGAGCTTTATTTTTCTAATTTTATAACCCGACCCCCATTTCATTTATCTAGCCTGAAGGTTCATTTTTGAGAAACTACCTGACATTTTAGAGAGAGGAGAGAGCTATTATAGAGAGAGGAAAGGGAAGACTAAGGATTTCACTACTCTACTTTGATCAAACCTTGGATTGTCATCAAAAGGAACTTTCTAGGACTTCAAAAAGGTAAGAATTTCTTCTCCCAATTCTCCAATTTTTGGTTTCGGTTGATTATGGCCGATGAAGGTAGATTTATCACATGCATGAGCTAATAGAGACTGTGGGGAAGTTGTTGAACCATCTTGGGTGATTTTATTCTTGAATTAGTTCAGGGAAGGTGGGGTCATCATTGTAGCAGCTCTTTCCATACGAATTCCTCTGATCATTCTTGTAGTTCTCCCCTCTTCTATAGATTAATATCGTTAGAAGTGTCGGGACGTTATTGTTACGCCAAGGAAAGCTCTTTTAAGGTATGAAAACTAAACTCTTCCTCTAGTATCGGTATTCCCGAATCCTTGCAAAACTTCATCATGTGTAGTAGAACTTGAAACACTGTTGTGGTGGAGTGTTCAAGCTAGTAAATTGATTCTCAAATTGCATAACGTATCCGAACCCTCATGTGTTAAGAATTTTCTATTGCGACTTAATTATGTTATACCCCTTTTGGGGAAGAAAACCTTGTAAGAAATCAATGTGATCAAATACTTATTTTCTCATATGATGAAACCTTATGAACTTACACTTGCTAAGGCCAAAGGTGCCAAACGGTTAATTGGAAAAGAACTCTTTTGTACAAACTATTATCGTTTTGGGAATCCGAAGTGTGCCATTGTGCATACACTTCCACCCGCATACATTGGGGCGAGGCGGCGGGGCCGCTTTGTGTAGAGGTTATGCTTGGGATTACACCACCACCCACACACATTGGGGTGAGGCGGCGGGGCTGCTTTGTGTAGAGGTTGTGATTGGGATTATACCTCCACCCGCACATATTGGGGTGAGGCGGCGGGGCCGCTTTGTGTAGAATTATGGTATTGTGATTACATACCCACCCACATAAATTGGGGTGAGGCGGCAAGGACACTTTCTGTAAAGTTTATGGTATTGTGATTGCACCTCCACTCGCCTTCATTTGGGTGAGGCGGCAGTTCCGCTTTGTGTAAAGGTGGTTACAGAGGATCCCTGACTTAAAATTTATAAATGTCATTGGAAGTTCTTAATAAATTGTCTTTGGCTCTAATGGCTATCTAAGCCCTTTTATTGTTATCATGTCATATTCATGTTGTATTTTCATGTCCTTGAAAAGGTGTTTTGATTTTCATACTAGTACTATACGACATGTACTAATGTCCCTTTTGCCGGGGGCGCTGCATCTTTAATGGATGCAGGTGATTCCATAGCGGGAGGCATTGACCAGTGATAGCGGTACACTCTCTTATCAGCTGACTTGGTGACTGAGTCCCACTTAATTTTGGGGTTGTGAATTTTTTGTTCCGTGCGTATTATGATTTGAGGTATAGACGGAGCCTTGTTGCCGGCACTATCATTGTACTCTTTTGTATCTACTAGAGGCTCCGTAGATATAACATGGGTTGTATCTTATTTTTGGAAGATTAAACTAAAAATGTTGTAATCGTATCATCTGTTCCACTTAAACTATGATTGTATAGTGTACTATTTTGGAGACTTGTTAATGATGTAACGTATGGAAATGAACTGGTGTTGTACACATGACCTCTTACCGTATAATTAAGGAAATGTACTCTTCTCTTTATTCATGGGTGAGTTGGGTATATGGCATTGTGCAGGCTTGCTCGATCGAGGTAACTCTGTTGAGCGCCTGTCGTGCTCCTCGAGGTCGGGGCGTGACAAGTTTGGTATCAGAGCCTCAGGTTTTAAAGTGTCCTAGAATGTCTAAGAGTCGTATCTAGTAGAGTCCTTCTTATCGGTGTGTTGTCGACCACATCTATAATTAGGAGGCTAATTGAGCATTTAGGAATAATACCCTTCTTTGATGTTCTATATCGTGCAATATAGCTTATCGTAAGACTGTTCCTCCTCTAACTCGTGCATTGCTCTAATTTTTAGTACATGGAACCTAGGAAGAATGTAAGAACTGTCCAAGGAGCCAATGCCACCCCAGGAGTGGCAGTTGATTCTTTACTTGATGATGCAGGTGAGCACCAGAGGGGTGAGAATATTCCCTCGACTACTACACTGCCTGATTCTACTACTCCTGATCAGACTGCACTTGTACCTATACCTACTGAGGGTGAAACAGTCCCTCCAATTGATATTCCAGTTCCACCTCCAACCCCAGCTTCCGGTCCCGGTCCCGGTGTTTCCGATGGGGATCTTAGGGGAGCCATATAGATGTTGGCTTAGATAGTGGCCTCCCAGGCCCAGAGATCAAATGTTGTACCCACTTATTTTAGTCAGCTAGGGGATTCCGCTAGTTCCAGGGTGAATATATTTCTCCAGTTGGATCCTCCAGTGTTCACAGGTACTGACCCTGAGGAGGACCCCCCAGGAATTCATTGATGAGATGCACAAGACTCTCCGAGTTATGCGTGCTACTGAGATAGAGGGAGTGGAGTTGGCCTCCTACCTCCTGAAACATGTGGCTTACTCTTGGTTTGTGATGTGGGAGGAGTCCTGTGAGGAGGGGAGCCCTCCAGAGAGGTGGAGTGAGTTCACCAATGCCTTTATGGATCATTTTCTTGCCTGCCAAGACTAAGGTGGCGTGTGCCGCTGAGTTTGAGAGCCTGAAGTAGGGTAGCATGAATGTGTGGGAGTACCATATGGAGTTCGCGCACTTGTCCAGGCATGCTATTCACACATTGCCCATTATGGAGGCTAGAGTTTGCCGGTTTGTATAAGGCCTTAGCCCCTTAGTTATTAATGAGGCTGTGACATCTGCCTTGAATTCTGATATGAACTATGAGAAGTTTGTGGCATTTTCTCAAGCCACAGAGACCCGCAAATTGAAGAATAGGATGGAGCGAGAGGGTAGCACTAAGGCCCGATCCGCGGGAAACTTTGATGGTTCTTCCAATGGTGGTGGTGGTGGTAGGTCGGCATTTAGGGGAGGGTTATCAGAGCCATCTCAGTCATTCACTCAGTCTTCGATGGGTGCATAGCCATCAGGGCCCAGTCAGCAGCAGTGGAGCCATTTCAGGCTCAGTCAGGGTAAAAGGGGACCCTACCGGCAGGGTCAACTTGGAGGGAGATTCAAGCAGCAGTGGAGGCCCTCATGCCCTAAGTGTGGGAGGATGCACTTTGGGGTCTGCTTCATGGACCTACCTATATGCTACGAGTGTGGTATGAGAGGTCACATTAAGAGGGATTGTCGCTCGGCCCTCCAGATTATGGGGAGGGGTGCAGCACAGCCAGCTAGTTCTGCAGCTACTACATCCGCAGTGCCTCTTCCAGTTCGAGGCACTCCAGCGCCCACAGGGCGTGGTGCAGCTAGGGGTGGTACCTAGAACTCGGGAGGGCCCAACAGATTTTATGCCATGCGGAGGCGTCGGGATTCAGAGACATCTCCATATGTTGTCACAGGTATATTGACTATCCAATTCCATAATGTATATGCTCTTATTGATCTTGGTTCCACTTTGTCATATGTCACTACTTACGTTGCTATGGAATTTGGGATAGAACCAGAATAGCTTCATGAGCTGTTCTCTGTATCTACTCCGGTTGGCGAGTCTATTATGGTCACGCGGGTTTATAGGGATTGTGTTGTCATGGTGCATGGTCGGGACACTATGGCCGATCCCATTTAATTAGGGATAGTTGATTTTGATGTAATAATGGGGATGGACTGGCTTTATTCAAGTTTCGCTAAGCTTGATTGTCGAACCAGAACCGTTATGTTTGAATTTCCAAATGAGCCAGTTATTGAATGGAAGGGGGGTGATGTGGTGCCGAAGGGTAGGTTTATTTCTTACCTTAAGGCCACCAAGATGATCAACAAAGGGTGTATTTAACATTTGGTCTGGGTTACGGACATCGACACTGAGGCACTTACTTGAGTCTGTACCAGTTGTGAATGAAATTTTTGAGGTATTTTTGGATGATCTCCCTGGGATCCCACCAGATAGGGAGATTGATTTTGGGATTGATGTGATGCCAGACACGCAGCCTATATCTATTCCACCTTACAGAATGGCACCAACAGAGTTGAATGAGCTAAAGGAACAATTAAAGGATTTGTTAGAGAAGGTTTCATCCGGCTGAGTGTGTCGCCTTGGGGAGCATCAGTCCTTTTTATAAGGAAGAAAGATGGGTCACTGAGAATGTGTATTGACTATCGGTAACTCAACAAGGTCACGATCAAGAATAAGTACCCACTGCCAAGGATAGATGACTTGTTTGACCAATTGCATGGTGATAAGTACTTCTCCAAGATTAATTTAAGATCCGGGTATCACCAATTGAAGATTAGGGAGCAGGATATTCCAAAAACAGCTTTCAAGACCCGGTATGGGCAGTTTGAATTTTTGGTAATGTCCTTTGGGCTAACAAATGCCCCCGCAGCTTTTATGGATCTTATGAATCGAGTCTTCAAGCCTTTTCTTGACTCCTTTGTGATAGTGTTCATTGACGATATTCTGGTATATTCACACAGTCGAGAGGACCATACTGATCATCTCAGGGTAGTTTTGCAGAACCCGTATCAGCACCAGTTGTTTGTGAAGTTTTTGAAATGTGAATTTTTGCTTGAATCTGTCACGTTCTTGGGTCATGTTGTCTCTAGCGAATGAATTAAAGTTGATCCTAATAAGATATCGGTGGTGAAGAATTGGCCTAGACCTACTACCCCAACAGAGATTCACAGTTTCTTGGGCTTAACTGGATATTACATGAAGTTTGCGGAGGGGTTCTCTACTCTTGCCTCCCGTTGACTAAATTGACGCAGAAGGCGGTTAAGTTCCAATGGTCAGATGTTTGTGAACGGAGCTTCCAGGAGTTGAAATCAAGATTGACTATGGCACCGGTGTTCACCCTACTAGAGGGCACAGATGGGTTTGTGGTATATTGTGATGCTTCAAGAATCGGACTTGGGTGTGTATTAATGCAACATGGCAAGGTGATAAATTATGCTTCTAGGCAACTCAAGACTCATGAAAAGAGCTATCTAACACATGACTTAGATCTTGCAGCAGTGGTATTTGCATTGACGATTTGGCGTCATTATCTGTATGGGGTCCATGTGGATATATTCATGGACCATAAGAGACTTCTATACATTTTCAAACAGAAGGAATTGAATCTGTGGCAGAGAAGATGGCTTGAGTTACTCAAGGATTACGACATCGATATTTTATATCATCCAGGGAAGGCTAATGTTGTAGCGGATCCTCTTAGCTGGAAATCTATGGGTAGTTTGGCTCACTTGGAGGAATATCAAAGGCCGTTGGCTAAGGAGGTTCATCAATTGGCTAGTTTAGGAGTTCGTCTTGCGGATTCTATTGAAGGAGGAGTAATTGTACAAAATAGGAGTGAATCATCGCTTGTTGTGGAAGTTAAGGAAAAGCAATACAACAACCCATTGTTGGTACAATTGAAGAAGGGGATTCATAAACATAAGACCATGGCCGTTTCATTTGGCATGGATAATGGTACACTAAGGTACCAAGGGAGACTATGTGTTCCAGATGTAGATAGCCTCCGGGAAAGAATCATGACCGAGGCTCATACTTCTAGGTATTTCGAGCACCCGGGCTCTACAAAGATGTACCATGATCTTAAGAAAGTCTATTGGTGGAATGATATGAAGAGGAATATAGCAAACTTTGTGGCAAGATGTCCAAATTGTTAGCAAGTGAAGGTCGAACACCAAAGGCCTGGTGGGTTGGCACAGAACATACAAATTCCGATGTGAAAATAGGAGATGATCAATATGGACTTTGTGGTGGGACTACCTCGCACGCCTCGTAAGTATGACTCGATTTGGGTGATTGTGGATCGACTCACAAAATAAGCTCACTTCCTACATGTTAAGGCTACCGACACAACAGAACAATATGCTCAGTTGTATATCAAGGAAATAGTCAGGTTGAATGGCACTCCAGTTTCTATTATCTCAGATCGAGGGGCACAATTAACGGCTAATGTTTGGAAGAAATTTCAGCAAGGTTTGGGTATTCGGTGAATCTTAGTATAGCCTTTCACCCGATGACTGACGGGCAGGCATAGCGGACTATTCAGATGCTTGAGGATATGTTGCGCGCTTGTATTCTTCTCTTCAAGGGTTGCTGGGATGATCATTTGCCGCTCATAGAATATGCCTATAATAATAGTTATCATGCTAGCATTCAGATAGCACCGTTCGATGCTCTATATGGTAGGAGATGTAAATTTCCCATTAGATGGTTCGAGGTTGGAAAAGTGAAGTTGATAGGACCAAACCTCATGCATCAGGCTATGGAGAAGATTAAGATCATTAAGGAATAGTTGAAAACCCAGAGTCGTCAGAAGTCCTATTCGGATATACGTCATAGGGATTTGGAGTTCCAAAAGAATGATTGGGTATTCTTGAAGGTTTCCCCCATGTAGGGGTAATGAGGTTTGGTAATAAAGGAAAATTGAGTCATAGGTATATCGGACCGCACAAAATCATTCAGGGGATTGGTCAGGCTGCTTACAGGCTAGAACTACCTCCGGAGATGTCTTTAGTGCACCCGATGTTCCATGTATCCATGTTGAAGAAGGTGGTTGGAGATCCGTCGCTTATTATTCCGGTTGAGACTATAGAGGTTAATGAAGGACTAACTTATGAATAAATTCCAATTTCCATTCTTGATAGGCAAGTCCGGAAGTTGAAAAATAAAGCGATTGCCTCCGTGAAAGTGCTAAGGTAAAACCAATAGGTTGAAGCCGCCACCTGGGAATCCGAGGAAGAGATGAAGAAGAAGTACCCTAATTTATTTGAATAGCTATGTAATTGTATCCATGATGTTAAGAGCTAATATTTTTCATATTATATTCCTTCTGTACAGCTTATGTTAAGGATACTCCCTCTTGGTAATGCAATATTTATGGCGTTGTTGCCGGTGTTGTTTCCATATAGTTTTACACTGTTATGTTGTGGTTATGTTGTTAGGATTGGTTTCGGGAATTCTCTGACAGGTGGATAGGCCAGTTACAGGGGAAACTCTGCCAAAATATTTGGAAATTTAGGGAGTTAGTAAAAAAAACTTTTTAGGGACTGTTTGTGTGTGAAGTAATAGCTGAATCACAGTGGATGCTTATGGAGGATTTTGAACCTCATTCGAGGATGAATGAACCTAAGAGGGGGAGGATGTAAGGCCCCATAAAAGTTTACCTAAAACCCAAGATTTCGTGGTGCCGAGGAAGACTTATGTGTTGTTGATTGTAGGCGGTGCAGATTTTTTGGGTTGAACAGTACGTTGGGGAGTTGAAGAAAATCTTTGGCAGTGCTGGGCATTTTTGCAGTCCATTCTGCAATCGTAGGACTGATCTGCGGATCGCAGATCTGCCACAGAATGAAGTAGAAACTTGAGCTAATTTTAGGACCATTATGTAGCAGTATAATCATTTCGCGGGCCGTACAATCCATCGCAGATCCAGCATAACAGTTTTCGGAGGGGAGCTCTGCACCGCATTATTCGACCACAGAATTGGTCTTTGGACCGCAGACCTGTCGCAGAGTGAAGCATAAATGCCAAGTTCCGGAGGGCCATTATGCGTATGCGGAATGTAGAAGCTTTATGAGGTCGTATATGCGACCACAGATCTGCATCGAGGCTTCATTTTTCTAATGTTCTAACCCGACCCCCATTTCGTTTATCTAGCCTGAGGGTTCATTCTTGGGGGACTACCTGACATTTTAGAGAGAGGAGAGAGCTGTTACAGAGAGGAAAGGGAGGACCAAGGATTTCACTACTCTACTTTGATCAAACCTTGGAATTTCATCAAGATGAACTTTCTAGGGCTTCAAAAAGGTAAGAATCCCTTCCCCAATTCTCCAATTTCGGTTTTGGGTAGATTATGGGTGATGAGGGTAGATTTATCACATGCATGAGCTAATAGAGACTATGGGGAAGGTGTTGAACCATCTTGGGTGATTTTGTTCTTAAATTAGTCGAGGGAAGGTTGGGTCATCACTGTAGCAGCTCTTGCCATACGAATTCCTCTAATCATGCTTGTAATTCTCCCCTCTTTTATAGATTAACATCGTTAGAAGTGTCGGGACGTTATTGTTACACCAAGGAAAGCTCTTTCGAGGTATGAAGACTAAACTCTTCCTCTAGTATTGGAATTCCCGAATCCTTGCAAAACTTCATAATGTGTAATCGAACTTGAAACACTGTTGAGGTGGGGTGTTCAAGCTAGTAAATGGATTATCAAATTTCATAATGTGTCCGAACCCTCATGTGATAAGAATTTTCTATTGCGACTTAATTATGTAATACCCCTTTTGGGGAAGAAAACCTTGTACAAAATCAATGTGATCAAATACTTATTTTCTTATATGATGAAACCTTATGAACTTACACTTGCTAAGACCAAAGGTGCCAAACAGTTGATTGGAAAAGAACTCTTTTGTATAAACTATTATCATTTTGGGAATCCGAAGTATGGCATTGTGAATACACCTCCACCCGCATAGATTGGGGTGAGGCGGCGGGGCTGCTTTGTGTAGAGGTGGTGATTGGGATTACACCTCCACCCGCACACATTGGGGTGAGGCGGCGGGACCGCTTTGTGTAGAGTTGTAGTATTGTGATTACACCTCCACTTGCACACATTGGGGTGAGGTGGCAAGGCCACTTTGTGTAGAGTTTATGGTATTTTGATTGCACCTCCACCCATATACATCGGGGTGAGGCGGCATGTCTGCTTTGTGTAAAGGTGGTTACAGAGGATCCTCGGCTTAACATTTATAAATATCATTGGAAGCTCTTAATAAATTTTCATTGGCTCTAACAGCTATCTAAGCACTTTTATTGTTACCATGATTCATCATATTCATGTTGTATTTCCAACTCCTTGAAAAGGTGTTTTGGTTTTCATACTAGTACTATTCGACATGTACTAACGTCATTCTTATCGAGGGCGCTACATCTTTAATGGATGCATGTGGTTCCACTACGGGAGATATTGATCAATGATAGCGGTACACTCTCTTCTCAGCTGACTTGGTGAGCCCCACTTCATTTAGGGGTTGTGCATCTTTTATTCCATGTGTATTATGCTTTGAAGTATAGCCGGAGCCTTATTGCCAGCACTATCATTGTATACTTTTGTATCTACTAGAGGCTCCGTAGACATAATGTGGATTGTGTTGATATGCCTGCGGCTGCTCCGGACGGATTGTGTTGTTATGCCTGTGATCACACAGGGCGGATTGTGTTAATATGCTTGTGACCACACCAGACGAATTATGTTGATATACCTATGACCACGCCAGGCGAATTGTGATGATATGCCTGTGACCACGCCGAGTGGATTTTGATATAGCTTGTGACCATACTAGGCGAATCCTTTATATTAAGCCTGTGACCACGACGAGCGGATTATGATACTGAGCCTATGACCACGATGGGCTGGTAGCATGTTGAATTGATCGTGCTTGCGTATGGATAAAGATTCATCTCCCTAGGGTCACCCTTTCATGTTCTTTCTTGATAGTGTACATGCAGATTATGAGAAACTAACGAATTTCTGGTTGATGTGAGCTCTGGGAGAGCTGGTTACTATATTTGGATCGGGTTGCATGCCGCAACAGGCCTTATTGGCTTATTGTTATTGGGTTGCGCACCGTAACAAACTCATATTTGATTATTGCATTTCATCTTTACTTAAACTTTTCTTGACTTTTTACCTGATTTACTAACATATCTTCCTTATATGTTGGATTGTTGACTGAGCAAAATATTTTAAACAAAGAATTGTGAGCATCAAAGTTGTTTTTACTTGAGATTTCCTGATTTGATCATACATCTGTTCCATACCTGTTGAAATTATGAACCACACAGGTGTTGGTGAGTATCATTTATAGTTCTTGCTTCTTTTACCTCACCGACACTAGTTAGGATATTTAGTGAGTACATGGGGTGGGTTTACTCATAGTACACGTTTGCACCTTGCATGCAGATTTTGGAGTTGATGTTGCTGTGAATGGCAGGAGCTGACATTGAAGATGTACCGCATTATAGATTTTGCTACCACTAGTTCTTAATAGCTCTAGATTTAAGATTTTGTTCATGTACATTTCAAATAGATGTATCATTTCTCATTTCACTTCGTTAATCTAAATTTTAGTGGCTCATGACTTGTACAACCAGTCATTGGGGAGTTGTATAAAGATTCAGTTATTTTATATTGACTCTTAATTTCATTATTAAATCGTGTTTTACTGATATTTGGCTTACCTAGCGGATTAGGTTAGAGCCATCACTGCTAGTTGGAATTTGGGTCGTGACAAGTTGGTATAAGAGATCTTGGTTCATAGGTTCTATGATTTATGAGCAAGTGTCTTCTAGAGTCTTGCGGATCGGTATGATAACGTCCATACCTATCTTCGAGAGGCTATAGGGAAATAGGATAAACATCCTATATTTATTTCCTTATTATGCAATATTGATTCTTCTTGAAGCATATCTCTTTGAATTCCTTCCACTCACTCCTATGTGCATGTGAGCGCTCGACATCAGCTGTACATTAACGGCTTGTGGATTCCATGGATGAGGTGCGAGATATGTTTTTGTGTTTTGGTAATGGGCCAATCTGGAGGACTTGAGGCTCAGTTCAGACCGCAACTTAGGCTCGGTAGTTTCAGTTGTGTGAGCATTTGCTTTTGGACTTCTATGTCCAGTGGTTTTCCTATAATTTCTACTGTTGGCTTGGTGTGTGGTTAGATGGCTATATGATGAGTATGATGTGACTGCAGGATGTGTTCAGATGGTTTGAATGTGACAGGAAGAGTTTGCTTGAGATGTGAAAAGGACTATTGGATGCTCGATTTCTATGGATGTGACACACAGTCTTGAGTTATGACGGTTCTTGAGAGATTCTTTCGTGTTATTTCATTTGTGGAACGAAGTAGATTTTTATGTCTTGTTGATGAGTTCAGACTCAGGAAGATTAAGTGATTGTGTAGTGGTTGTGGTCGTGAAAGGGTATAGAGAGATGTCAGTTTGAGGCTAAGCATGTGGGTTATTATTTGCGGGGTAACCTACGAATGTGTGATCCTTATGATGTTGTGTGGAGGCTTTCTTTTCTACCAGTGGGTATAGGTGTTGGGATTTGAGTTTGGATTGGTTGAGAAAGTTGATTTGACCGTCACAAAGATGAATGCAAGCTTAGCATATGATTTGAAGTATTATATGGTTTGTGTTACATGAGCTTATGAAAGATTTAGTTGAATCTCACTATGGTATTATGGCATTAATAGAGTATGTGCATTGTGAGTTATCAAGTGTTTTGATCTATGGCTTTGAGCTAAGTGGGGGACTCTACTATCGACGATTTGATTGCATGGTTACGTGTTGTATTGGTTTAGGTCTGAGGCATACTTGTGGATCAGTTATGACTTGTAGAGGCTAGTTTTGATGATGACTTAAGCAAGGAAATTTCTAGATGCATGGAGTATTACACTTTATGTACATAGGAATCATGGAATGATTGAGTTGTTATTCGTGCAGGATATAGTGTGCATGGAGTAGGAATTTGTTTGGTTGCATTAAGGCGGGGTTACTTCTTTTGGTGTGGTCGTGCTAGTAGGGCACGTGTCATTCGGCCCGTTTGAGTGGTGCAATTGACATTTGAGTAGAGTGGATGACTCTTGAGAAGGTTCTAATGGATTCAAGATTTATATGTAGCAATTGAGAATTTTTCGGATTTGTATATGGCTAGAATATAATATTTACATTTGATGGTGTCGAGACTCGCGATATTTATATATCATTATGGATTCTACATTTCAGTATCAGGAAGGTGAAGAAAATGGCTTTAGAATCACAGGAGGTCTCTTCAGAGTGGGTGTCTCGGTTGTGGTACTTTTGGGTTACTTTAGAGGGAATACATCGGCTTATGGGACTTAGGACGGTGTGGTTTTATGCTAGGATCTCTTGTGGTAAGATTTGGGTAAGGATTGTGGTGTTGTGGCAATGAGAAGTATTAACTTGACGGTAATTCAGAATGAAGAAATAGGATAGCTTGGTAGTAGGTTGGACCAGCACGGTAATGGATATGATCGGTTCTTTGGGTACTTATAATGTGGTGAGTCTCTACAGGTGTTTTGTGGCAATACACTTGGGTTTGGCGATCTGTGTGGCTTGGTTGAGTTAGAGAGATTCGGTTTTGATGGGATGGTTATGTGCAAATGGTTTCATAGAGTTCTCGATGGTTTCTACCACGATTTGAAATAGATATTTCCTACCGGTGTGGGGAGCATGTTGTGTATTGTGATTTTCTCCCGGATGGGATCAAATGGAAGGTTTCTGACTGATCGGGTATGTATTCTTCTGGTGACTAATAGTTGATTATGAGATTCTCATGCTTTTCATATGATGGCATGATAGATACGGTGTGTTGTGTGGGATTGAGATTTGCATGTGCAAGGTCACGATTCAGTTTTGAAGGGAAAGTCATGAATTCTTAGACAATATGGACGGTTTCAAATGACTAAATTAATACTATTACTACTTGGTATTGCTTGAGAAGGGTGCACATTTCAAAGGTGCATTGTGTTTTGACTTACGGATGCTTCATTGGTAGTGCGATAATCGCCTGGTTGATCGACTGTTGATGTTCAGATTTTGCTCTGTGACATGGAAGAATTATAGAAGTATTTCTTATGGGGATGATTATGTATGAGAGATATGTTAGTCATTCGAGGGGTGGAGTGGGGATCGACTATGGTGATTCATGTGTTCTATGGATTTGGAGACTGGGAGTTCTCATAAGAAGATCGTTTCAGGGTTGCGGACTGTGAAGATATGGCCAAAGTTAGCTAGAATGTAGTATGTACTATGATTAGGTCATTGTGAACTTTTGGAGGGACATTTATCCATTTGGGGATGACCAGAGTTGATTTTAGGGCCCATTAGTAGGCCTAATGAGGATGTATATTCTACACCGGGTCGGATTTGTTGACTCAACACTGTTATTGCCGAAAGATGTGTCATTCTGTTAGAGTTGATCTTGTTCGTGTTCTGATATGTTCTGTGTGTTACTCTTCTATGCTACGAGGGGTTGTGATTTGTTGGTTATATGCACACTCGATGCGTTTCTGTTTGGGCCTTGTAGCGGAATTCGAGCGAAATGGTTATTGGGGTGTTGAATAGTTGATTGCGCCTTGGTTATGGGTTTTTTTTGGGCTTTGGTATATTGTGCTATTCGCTTCTCCATAGTTATGGTCATGCACTTCGTGTACTTGATGTCGAATTATGTGTGGTTGTTGATTTTGAGCATTGTGGCTTGTGGTATTTTATATGGACCGGTGTTCAGATTGGGTCAAGCATCGCAACAACATTATGCTAAGATATGATCCTTTGTGCTTATTTCGTGTGTTATGTTTCCCATTGTGTGGTGGATTGATAACATTGCGCTTTGTGGTGGTATCTGTTGAACTGGCGGGATGGTTCCTTCATTTCCATTCTCTTTCCATCATTGAGTATATTTGAGTTATTGTTCATTGGTGCACGAATAGCATGGTATGTGGCTCTAAGTAGGATTTGTGTGACAGGTCGGTCGAGTAGCTTGTACTGGATGAGATTAGGCTATTGGGCCTGAATGAGTTCCATCGGATTTGATTAGGTATGTTTGCAAGAATTGTGTCACTAGTCAGCTTAGATTTTGGCTATGGTTCTTATCGGGAAAGAGAGCTCCACGACATGTTAATCTGATGGGTAGTTATGAGTTTTTGTATGTTTCTTTCATCATTGCTAGTGTACGAAGGTTTGGAATAAGATTTTAGTTGATATGTGGTTTGTTACCGATGTCAGGTTGGTTATCGAGCAGTTATTGCGGTCGGAAGTTATTACTATGAGTATTTAAATTATGTGGTATATCATGTGATTATGTCTTGAGATATGGTTATGGATTGATACAGCTTGTTCAGATTTATACGGTATATAGATGCAAGAATCAGGTCATATAATGAGTTACGGATGTTGGGGATTTGGGTTTTAAGGTTTATGGACTAAGCTTGAAGTAAGGATCATTTGTTAGGTGGTTATGTCAGGCTTATATGGATTGGGTAACATGGGATCACCCATGGTTATGTATATGGTGAGGGTATATGGTGATTTGATGGCTTTGGAATGACTCTTGGCACGTTTGAGGACGAACGTATGTTTAAGTGGGGGAGAATGTAACGACCCGATCGGTCGTTTTGAGCTTTAGCGTTCCATTTGGTGGTTTGAGACTTTGCGTAGCTTCATATTATGTATTATGACTTGTGTGTATGGCTGAATTCGGTTTTCGAGCAGTTCAGGATTGATTTGGAAGAATGATTCTCGCTTTAGAAGCTTTAAGTTGGAAGAGTTGACCAAGGTTTGACTTTTAGGTAAACGGACTCGGAATCGGGTTTTAATTATTTCAATAAGTTTGTATGATGATTTTGGACATGTCCACAAAGTTTGGTTAAATACTGATGAGTTTTGGAGAAGTTTCGGTTGTATGGTGATTGTTTTCGGTTTGGACGTCGATTTGAGCATAAAGGTTACCATATTGAGCAAACAGCCTTTGATTCGTGTTTCGACTAAGCCATTATATCCGTATTGTAATTTTGGAACTATAGCAACTGAATTCATCAAGTGTCGTATGAGGAATTTATAGTCATTTTCCTAAGAATTGGGTTGCTTGATTTTTCAGATTAATTACGAAATTGCCAATTAATTCGTATTTAAAAATCTGCTCTATTTCCAAATATTGAAACCAACATATCTCCTTCATTATAAGGTCAAATGGAGTGATTCAAAAGCCTGAATTGACTGGAATTTCACGAAATATCCATTGGAGCATCAAAAGTGAGTTTCACGATCGTTTGGCATAAGCAATCAGGCAGAACAACTGAATTTTGTTTTGGCTATTAATGTTGTTGGAGCTTTTCTCATTTTGAAAGTTTGGGATTGAGAGAATTCAAGGATATTCTTCACGTTTCTTCCATTGGGTAAGGCCTAAACCATAACCTAAGTATTTCCCTTTGATTCATTCCCTTGGTTTAAGTTTTAATCCATGATTGTAATTGAAAACCTATTTAATTCTTTACATCAAGACCTAGGGTTATGTCCTAAATTTTAAAAATTAAAAATGAGTTAGAGGCGTTTATTTCTCGATTCTTTTTGTTCTCCTATATTAGAAGAACAACATACTCGAATTTGGCGAGTTTTGGAGGAGTATTTCAAAAGATATGGGATCCAACTAGTGTAGGTTGGACTCTTGGGTTATGAACACCCAAGAATGATATTCTGGAATTAGTTGAGCTCTCGGACTTCGATTGAGTCGGTTTTTATTTATGTGAGCTTATATTGGTTTGGGTTTTTCTCGGGTAAGCTTGTATTCGGAATCAAAGGCGAGCCCATCATTGAATTTTGTTGACTTTGGGCTTTTGATTAAATATTCGACCTTTATCGATTGGGTTTGTTTTCTTTGGCATTATTTGATGTTCTTGAGCTGCTTTTGGCTAGTTTCTAGTCGTTCGGAGGTTGATACGCACGGGATGACATTTCTAGAGTATTGTTTGGCTTGCTCGCTATTGATTTGGCTTGTTTGAGGTAAGTATCTTATTTAAACTTGGTTGAGGCACTAGTTGCCTGAATTATATTTGATAGCTATGTGCTATGGGTGCGCGCATGCGTGGGGTTTGAAACCATGTGCTGACAACGGGGGTATTTATCCATGCTCGGGTTGTGTTTAGGCCATGATAAGCCTAGAATTGACTGTTAAGCTTTAAGCTATGATGCTTCTCATATTTGTAACATTGTGTGAACTAATTAGCCGTGTTTGAAGCTACATAGAGGTTTAATCCTTGAATGAACTTGATCAATACTATTCTGTGACGAAATTGCCGATTTGAGCTATGATAGCACACTTTGCACATGCTTACACTTTAGCATATCATTTATACCATTCCAGGAGCATGGGATTTGTTATTCATTCATCACATACATGTATTCTTATTTATTTGCTCCTATGTGATATGATTGGACTACATGTATGTGACTATGCCGGACGGATTGTGCTAATATGCCTGTGACCATGTCGGGTGAATTGTAATGATATGCATGTGACCACGCCGGGCAGATTGTGATATTGCGTGTGACCACGCCGGGCAGATTGGGATATTGCGTGTGACCACGTCGGGCGGATCCTTCACATTGAGCCTGTGACCACACCGGGCGAATTATGATATTGAGGTTGTGACTACGCCGAGTTGGTAGCACGTTGAATTGGTCGTGCATGCGTGTGGATAAGGATCCATCCCCCCTAGGGTCACCCTCTCATATTTCTCTCTTCATGATGTACATGCGGATTATGAGAAACCGACGGGTTTCTGGTTGATGTGAGCTCTAAGAGAGCTGGTTACTATATTTGGATCGGGTTGCACGCCACAACAGGCCTTATTTGCTTATTGTTATTGGATCGAGTTGCGCGTCGCAACAAACTGTTATTTGATTATTGCATTTTATTTTTACTTGCAATTTCATTGGCTGTTTACTGATTTACTAGCATATCTTTCTTATATGGTGGACTGTTGACTAAGCAAAATATGTTAAACAAGAAATTGTGACCATCAAAGTGGTTTTTACCTGAGATTTCCTGATTTGATAATATATCTATTCTATACTTGTTGAAATTATGAACTACACAGGTGCTGGTGAGTATTATTTATAGTTTTTTCTTCTTTTACCTCATCGAGGTTAGTTAGGATACTTATTGAGTACATAGGGTCGGTTGTACTCATACTACACTTCTGCACCTTGCATGCAGATTTTGGAGTTGATGTTGCTGTGAATGGCGGGAGATGGCATTGAAGATGTACCGCGTTCCAGATTTTGCTACCACTAGTTCTTAGTAGCTCTAGATTTGAGATTTTGTTAATGTACATTTCAAACAGATGTATCATTTCTCATTTCACTTCTTAAATCTTAATCTTAGTGGCTTATGACTTGTACTACCAGTCCTTGTGGAGTTGTATAAAGATTCAGTTATTTCATATTGACTCTTAATTTCATTAGTAAATTGTGTTTTACTGATATTTGGCTTACCTAGCGGGTTGGTTTAAGTACCATCACGGCTAGCTAGATTTTGGGTCGTGACAACCTTATAGCTCTAGACATAATCTTGGCTCTGTACATCTAGGAAGAGATAATATCTTCCATGTTCTAGTGTATCTATGCCGATTCCTTCTTAATTAGGGTTTATGTGTGATTTGTCCTTGTCACGACCTGACCGGTCGTCTTGAGAGTTATAGCCCCGATCCCCTATTTAACTGCTTCCCCTGTATCTTTTTGTGCCATTATGACTTGCCGGGAGGTTTCATTTTGGTTTTTGGAAGTGTTTGGGACACTTAGTCCCTAAATGGAGGTTTAAGCCTTAGGATTGACACCATAGTCGGAACTGTGTGAAGACAACTCCGAAATAGAGTTCCGTCGGTTCCGTTAGGTGATTTTGGACTTAGGGACGTGTCTGGATTGTGTTTTGGCGGTCCGTAGCTTATTTAGGCTTGTATTGGCGAAAGTCAAAATTTTGGAGTTTTGGATTTGTAGTGGAAATTTTGATATCGGGGTCGGAATCCGATTCCTGAATTTGGAGTAGGTCCATAATGTTGAATATGACTTGTGTGAAAAGTTTCGGGTTAATCGGACGTGGTTTGGTTGGTTTCGGCGTTGGTTGTCAAATTTTGAAGTTTCAAGTCCTTTAAGTTTGAATTGGAGGATGATTCTTAATTTTTGCATTGTTTGATGTGGTTTGAGGGCTGGACTAAGTTCGTATGATTTTTTAGGATTGGTTGGTATGTTTGGTTGAGGTCCCGGGGGCCTCGGGTGAGTTTGGGATGCTCAACAGGTCATTTTTGGACTTAGGGAGTTGGCAGATTTTTGGGTGTGTTTTGGCAGATATTTTTCTTCATCGCGTTCGTGAGGGAGATCTCGCGATCACGTAGGTCATCTTAGTGGTCAGCTAATTTCTCTTCGCGTTCGCGAAGATGAAGACGTGATCGCGTAAGGTTATCAGGCAGTGCACCGCGAACGCGTGGGCTAGGCCGCATTCACGAAGAAGAAGTGAGGCAGCAGTGGAGTTCGAGTGTTACTCTTCGCGGTCGCGTGAGGACAATTGCAATCGTGTAGGTGTGAGCAGCTAGTGCATCACGTTCGCGTGAGGTGTTATACGTTCGCGTAGAGTAAATTGCTGAGGGAGCGAAGTTGTTCTTCGCGATAACGAGGCCTTTTCCGCGATCGCAATTAAGGAATCACTATGCAGTATTAAAGTTCAAAAACGAGGGTTTTGAGTTCATATCACAAAATTGAATTGGGAGCTCGGTAGAAGATGAAACTTTGAGAGCTTTTTAGAGGAAGTTATTGGATAATGATTCCTAACTCCTTTATGGTTATATCCCACTAATCTATCATTAACTTTATCAATTAATTTTGGATTTGGGGTGAAAATTTGGGGACAATTGAGAAAAGTTCTTAGGCCGAATTTTGGAATTTTAATCGAGATTTTGGTATCGGATATGAGTAATTTTGGTACGAGTGAACTCGTGAGTGAATGTGTGATTGTATTTTGTGACTTTTACCCGATTCCGAGACGTGGGCCCGAGGAAGCTTTTTGAGCGATTTTTTAATTTCTTGCGTTAGCTTTGATTTCATTAGCTAGATTAGTTTCTTGTAGTTATATTTATGCCATGTAATTGATTTTGGCTAGATTTGGGCCATTCAGAACCGGATATTCGTGAAAAAGGCATTGCGACTGATTGATTGAGCTTGGTTCGAGGTAAGTGGCTTACCTAACCTTGCATAGGGGAAACTCCCCTTAAGATTTGGTACTGTTTGATGCGTGAGCGCCGTGTACGTGAAGTGAAGAGTACGTACATGGGCTATTTGTTGTAAAACTACATTTTTTCGCTAAGTCATAACTTGTTTTCTCCTTATGTGAAACACACCAGCATGCGTAACTATCCTGTTTAGACTAGAATAGCATGCCTACTTATTTAACTGCCTATTTGAACTCTGTGCATCATGTTTATTGAAGTTACCTGCTATCCTTAACTTGAACGTAGTCTAAGTTGTAGGATTTCTTGCTATAACTGTTATTTCGATTGGTTGCGCTGCATATTTACTTTGGGACTACGAAATGGTATTTCGGGAGATCCCCCTGTACTGCATATTTATTTGGTACTACAGAACGGTATTCCGGGAGATCCCCCTGCTTAGCATATTTATTTTAGGACTAAGGAACGGTATTCAGGGAGATCCCCCAGAATATTTATTTTGGGACTATAGAACGGTTTTTCGGGAGATCCCCCTGCACATTTACATTTGGGACTACAAGATGGTATCTCGGGAGATCCCCTGTTGTTATCACTGTGTTCTGAGCTGTTTTCTTTCATTGATTCTACCTGTTAGATTTTCGTATTTATTTTTACTGTGATATTTCATTCTGTCTTGTTTCATCATATTTATACCAGTAGAGCCCTGACCTGATCTTGTCACTACTCGACCGAGGTTAGGCTTGGCACTTACTGGGTACCGTTGTGGTGTACTCACGCCCTTTCCTACACATGTTTTTCGTGTGCAAATCCGGGTTCATCTTACCAACCTACCAACCTCATCACTAGTTGCAGTCACTGCTGCTTATTGGAGACTTCAAGGTACATCTTGTCGTGCCCGCAGATCCTCGGAGTCCCCCTCTATCTCCCTATTTTTATTTTTCCTTCTTTCTGTAGAAATGATGTATAGAACGGTTAAGACTTCTTAGTAGCTTGTGACTTACGGTATTCCGGGGTTTTGGAAAATTATTTTTTGTACATTTTCAGAGGTATTAATTGTATATGCCGAGTGGCATTCAGTTGCTTATTAGATATTTGTTTCTGTTAGTAGTTAATGTTCATGCTTTAGTTTCACTTCTGCAAAAGTGTTAGGCTTACCTAGTCGTAGAGACTAGGTGCCATCACGACGGTTCACGGAGGGAGAAATTGGGTCGTGACAGTCCTAATTCGATTCTGATTAGGTTTACATGGTTTTGATCTTTTTCTTATTTGCTCACCTTTTACTAGTACTATATAAACCCCTTCCTCTTTTTCCCCATTTGGCAAACATAAGTCACACAACATCTCTCACTCTTACTCCTGTCTTGCAATCTGTTGTTTTCTTTGAGCTATGATTATTGTGTTCAAGCTGTTCTAGCTATTCTTTAGCCGGATGAAAGCCAAGGCCATTAGCTCCTCATTTATAATCCCATCTCCAGCACAAGCACTACTCCGAGTCCCTTGAGGCTGTTGTAAACTCTGAAGTGTCGCGGCATTGTGGGGTTCTGTTTCTCGCTGAAGTTATTCTCATCACTGTGTTGCCCGTTCTAGACATCTGGTTTTCTTGCTTATTTTTCAGCTACGCTAAGGGTCAGTACTTGCACCATGCAATTCTAATATCTTGTGTGTGTATGATCTTTTCTGGTTTTGTTCCTCGCATCCTTATTTGTATGAATTTGCGAGCATGAGTTTGGAGGATTGGTATTCTCCCTCTTTGTCTGGAAGTATGGTGTTTTCTTTGATAATAAGTCTTTGGCCTATAGTAATGTTTGAAGTTGCATATGCACAGTCCAACCCTTCCCAATTGTCAACTGTTAGCATCCTTAATAAGCTTGACCCTTTAGACTATTCCTCTTGTTGCTCTTGCCTGCTCTGTTTATTCCTAATGTTGAAAGTGAATTAAGTCTCACTACTTTGAAACTAGTCTGCTGCCTCACTTATTTGTTTGATAGTGTACACTTACTAGAAAGATATGCCTATAAGTTGTAGCAACGCACCTAATACTAGTAGTGTCAATGGCCTTAAGAATGCCTGTGTTACCTCTCCATTGCGTGTTTGAACATGGCAAAGCATGCTCCCTTTATTTCGTATGGTTAATTTATAAGGACTGCTTCTGTGTTTTCGCCATCATACTAGGTGAATTCCTGTCAATATGTCACAAACTTTTAAGTTTTTGTGAATCCTGATGAATATGTTTCTCGTGTTCTTAATCCAGTTGTCATTAGAAACCATGTCTATAGAATTGTGTTATGCATGCCTTCGCTAAAGTTTGTACCTTTAAATTTAGTCCATGCATTTGCATCTAGAAAATCTGCCTATAAATTCCATATTCATGCTCCAAAATCATCAGTACATGGTTATAAGTGGTAGTGGTTATGGCGAGAGTATTACTAGTCAGAACGGGATATGATATTGGGCCATTCTTTACGCTGTTGGGTTATGTCTTTGATTCTTGGGCTTTAGCAGTGAAAGAAAGGGGCTGAAACTCCAGTACTTACCTGGGCTCATGACTGTAATCTTTGCGATTATGTAATCGTTCATTTCCAGCCTATATTGTTCTGGTTTTCATTTATTCGGGCCTGTAATATTAATTCTTTCTTTGGTTTGTAATAAACTGTAAACAAATATTATGGGGATAATAGTAGGGGTGGGCATAATACCGACCGAACCGGAAAAACCGACCGAACCGAAATTTCGGTGTTTTTCGGTTCGGTTTTTTTGGTTTTTCGGTCGGTTTGCGGTTTGTATTTTTAAAATGTTCGGTGATCGGTTCAGTTTTGGTGCCCCAATTTTCGGTTAAACCGAAAAATCAAAATTTTAGTGTATAGGTTTTGATGGGCTCTTCTTCACCTATTAATCTTTAGCCCAATTTGCTTACCCACACTCTAAAGGCTGAAGTCCAAAAATCCATTTTTCAAAACCAAGCCCTTTTGTTAATATATATACTTATAGTTTAGACTATGATTTCAATTTATCAAATCCCTTTTCTATTTTCTCATTTAAGATTAGTTTCAGTTTAGAGGGTTCCTATTTAAGTGAAGAGCAAAATATAGCAGCTATAAAGACTAAGTTGTGCCTTTTGTTTTCTACTGTAGTATTCCTTGCTATTCATATTTTATGATACGTATTTAGTTTTCAATTTTTATTTTGGCGAAATGAAAATAATTTATATTTGAAATAATATCCATAGTTATAAATGTACTGAAGTTGCTCCATAAGGAGCTTCATAGGAAAGTTGAACGTATGACCTCATTCTTTTTTCATCTTTATTAGTTTGTGGTGTATTAGTATTTAACTAGTTAACTGGAGAAAATATTAAATTAACTTTTAGAAAAAGCTAATGGTAAAAAACTAAATTTAAAGGCCTTTTTTTGGTAGAAAAAGCTCAATCAAAAATCTCTCAAACCGACCGAACCAAATCGAATATCGACCGAACCGAACTAAGGAAAACCGATAAAACCGAACTAATATTGGTTCGGTTATTGATGCACCAAATGAAAAACCGAAAACTAATTAAATCGAGCCGAATTTTTGAAAAATCGAATCGAACCGACCGACGTCAACCGCTAGATATTAGTGAATGAGGGGGGCTGGGCCATATCTTTATACATGCTATGGGTAGATTTCATACCTATAGGGTTCTCTTTGTGCCTTGAATACCTAGAAAACATGCATGAAGGGACTAATATGTGGGATCATGTTATTAGGCTAAAAATCATGCCTATAAGGATTTAATCACATCGCCGTATTTGTCAACTTGTCATCTAGATAACATGCCTTACATGATTGAGTCTATCTCTAATACGTTTACTTGTTTCATCACTACACCTAGAAATCATGCTCATAGAATTTCAAATACACTATGTCGTCCCTCATTAACACAGAAATCATATTTATAGGATTATAATTAAATAACATGCACCACTTGATTATTTTATCACATAACTAATTTAAGATAAGTCTGTCCAAGTTGTCTCATGTTTTAAGCATGCCTGCTAATTCTGCTACATCAATTAAAAATCATGCTTATAGGTTTAACTGTTCATATAATACTTATGTTAAAATCTGCCCGTTATTTTAATAATGCCTTTAAATTGTCACCTAGAAATCGTGTCCATAGGTATATCGTAAATTCATAATTCAAGTAGTGCAACCGAGTTCGATTAACTTAACTACTTACAATTAGCAAGTTAACAACATTGCTGCTGCTTAATCGTGATCAAATCTACTTTCATTTAATTTGTTTACCTATATGTGACAAGTCTATAGGGGAGGTAAACTTGAGCCTCTTACATGCTATTTGCATTATTTGAAGTCCTACTTGCTCCTACTTATTTGGTGTTCTAGTTTTAAGTTTTTGAGCAATCTTAGGACCTTTGGAGTCTAGAACTATCCTTATGGTTGTGCAACGCCTCCTGGACTATAGGTATGGGACGGGTAGACACCATTAAGACACTAATTAGAATTGAAATAATGCGTTTTAGGTAAACAACTTAAAGATAGTAATCGGGTAGCTAAATAATATGAGAAATCACTGTACTTGGGTTGCAAAGTAATATTAATATTACTTGGATTACAAAGTAATATTAATATTATACGGGGTGATCCTTTAGGCTTAAAAATTTATGACTCCTTTAATTAATTAATTACGCCAATCATTTCACTTTTCTGCCGTGTTTGAGGGTAATATACCGCCCCTTCAGATTGTGCTTGTACTTGCAATAAAATATGTATATTTGTATTCAACGTTCGCTATAAAAGTTCCTCACCCAAACTTATGCTCGTTATTTTGTTTCCTTCAAAGTTTGTGCTCAAATCTTTTTCTTATAAAAATTTTACCTTTCCAGTGGTTTTCATTTTCCTTTTTCGTCCATTTGTCTAACATATATTTATTAATAATTCACTTATATGTTTAATCATCCAGCCTTATATAGGATAATAAATCAATTAATTTATGTGTTAACCACTTAGACATTTATAGTAATTAATCTCGTTTGTATGACACATGGAATAATAACTTGCAACTTTGTTAACTAGCTAATTATCCCATATAGTATAAAATTAGGCCTCGAATCACATTTGTGGACCTTGAAGAGTGCCTAATACTTTCTCTTCAAGGTAATTTGAACTCATACCCAATCTTTGATGATGTTGACTAATTAAACCAAAGTTACTTGCAAATAAGTGCCCTAACGCACCTTAAAATCGTTAGGTGATGACTTTTCTCTTTTAATACCATTTAAAAGGATTGTCACATGTCGAAACCCGCTTTTGCGAGAAAATGGGACGCGGTAATTATTATTATTGTTATTATTATTATTTTTATTATTATTAGTTATCCAAAGATGCGGATCAGTGGCGTGCTGATTTAAGCGCAAGGAGAAAGTCAGTGAGTGTACATCAAGTAGAGTCTTCCATTGCTGTGTAGGCCCAGATGGCTGTTTTGGCTAAAGGATATCAGGCGACACCCAGGTACATAGCTAGCCACAATCACTTTGTGATTTTTGTAGAGTGGACCACTCAGCACATGAGTGTCAAACTTCAGTTACAAAGAATGAGCTATATGCTGAGCGAAACATTAGTACAAGCAACTACCAAGGTGGAAACAATTTCAATGCAATGAGTCAGAATTACCCCAATTTTTCGTGGAGTTCACCTAGTAATAGCTTGAATCCATGGAAGCAGAATAATCGTACAAATATCTCCAACTTTTCGAAACTAATAGAGGTAGAAATACCAGCCTCAACATTCCAACATATCATGTTTGGAGGATCTAATGAAGGCTTTCATCACTAAGTCGGATGAGAAGTATACAACTCAAGGTATAGCCATCCAGAACTTAGAGAGGCAAATGAGACAGCTTACCAGCATGCTATATGAGAGGGCTCTAGGAACCCTCCCTTTCTGACACAAAACATAATTCAAAAGAAAAAATAAAGGATGTGTCTTTGAGGAGCAATAAAATATTGAAGGACATTAACGACCCAACCAGTCATTTTCTAGAACCCTATTCCCATATCTGAGACTTCTAGTAGTTTCATTTGGTGTTTTATAACCTGCGGATGTGTGTCATGACTCCAAATTCCCACCTTAAGATGTGTCACGACCCTAATTTCTCACCTTAGGATATCGTGATGATACCTAGTCTATAAGACTAGGCAAGCTAACATATATTGAAAGATAGCCGAAACAATAACTTAATCATCAAATTAAACTGTTAAACTATTATAATAAACCCCAAAAGATATAACTGACAAACAACTCCCAAAATCTGGTGGAACCGAGTCATAAGCTCTAAAAGAGTATACTGATAGTCTCAATATACAGTACTGTTTCGAAACAAGAAATAAAAAATAATACAACTAAAATCAGAAGGTGACTTCGAGGCCTGCGAACGTCGAGCAGGTATACCTTGAAACCTCCAAAAATAGCTAATCAATCACTGGCGTCCAACACGGGCAGATGTACCTGGATATGCAAAAATATGTGAAGAAGCATTGTATGAGTACACAACAACGGTACCCAATAAGTATCAACCCTAACCTCGGTAGAGTAGTGATGAGGCCAGGTCTAGACACCTACTATGATAAGAAAGCCAAACAAAATATAACATAGTCTAATAATGGAAAGCGTGAAAGTAAATGACAGATAAGCAGTTCAATAATATAAACTAACAACGGAAATTTAAGCGGTAAAGGCAACAAGTAGTGAACACATGATGAAATATCAAGTAGTCAAACACGGATAAATACAAGTGAGACAATGACGAAAACAACAAGAACTGTTCAACTAACTAGCCTCTTTTAGCATGGAATGTACAATAAGAATCACAACTGAGGTACCACCTCATATTCTCATTTCACAATTTCAATCACAATCTTTCCTTATATCACCGCATGAGCCTTGCATTTATTTTTGAAAGTATTTTCCCGAAATAACTACACACATTTTAGCCCCTTATCTTAGCGTGTGGCTCCAAGTAATTCTCTTACTAACAACACGCATATAAGTTCCCACCTTATCTCACCACATGCGTATCAACCCCTATCCTTATACCACCGTATGCGTATCAATATCACAACACAATAATCAACTCGCGCCGCATGTGCCTGTATGCCACAATACTTGCCAAAATCAACAATACCGATGTTATCACAACATATAGCCCATGGCTCTGTCACGCCCCGAACCCGAGGAGCGCGACCAACGCTCAATCAAGTGAACCCAGTCGAGCAAGCCTATATTACATCAACCTCTCATCATAACTCATGCATGATTTATCAAAACATAATTAAATCATGACTTTCATATCAAATACTTTTGACTCAATGTCCCATAATATGTTTTTCTTTTTTTTTCTCTCGTGATGGGTACATAACTTCACAAATATCTATGAACATAAATTCATGACGAAACTCAAAACTTAAGTATAAGACCCACAATGTACATGGAGCTTTTATGACAATAGGTACCTAAGTGCATAAAACCAACTAGACTCGAATGTCCACTGGAATTATAGCGGGCTCACCATAATCTGATGCGCAGAAGATCCCTACCAAAGATCCATATCATCCTGTAGAAGTATACATGTATCCATTAAAAGATGCAGCACTCCCGACAAAAAGGGACGCGAGTACATGTAGAATAGTACTCGCATGTAAAGCAAACAGAACAACATATGAAATCATGGTAATTCAAATTAGAGTCATATGAAGTACATCAAGAACTACGAAATACCCCATAGATTCACATTTCAAGTATCGTTATGCTTACATTATTGTAAACTTTGTTTAGGATTAACTGAGCTATATGAACTATGCGTAGAATACATAATATAAAGTAATTGAAACAACATGTACAAACAAGGCCAATGAAAATGGCTCATAATGTCTGCGTTGACAATGCGTCTTACTTGACCGTCCATATCCCTCTCTTATCTTACCCCTATGAATTTCATAGACCGTCCTTAGTGTTCACATATCATATTATACACCTATGCATTTCATAGACCGTTCATAGGATTCCATACAAAATGCACCTATATGTTTCATAGACCGTTCATAGGATTCACATATACCATACGATACACCTGTGCGTTTCATAGACCGTTCACAGTATTTACTTACACAATACACTTGTGCATTTCATAGACCGTTTACAGTGTTTACTTATACAATACACCTGTGCGTTTCATAGACCGTTCACAGTGTTAACTTACACAATACACCTGTGCATTTCATAGACCGTTCACAGTGTTTACTTACAAAATACACCTGTGCGTTTCATAGACCGTTTACAGTGTTTACTTACATAATACACCTGTGCATTTCATAGACAGTTTACAATGTTTACTTACGCAATACACTTGTGTGTTTCATAGACCGTTCACAGTGTTTACTTACACAATACACCTAGACATTTCATAGACCATTCACAGTGTTTACTTACATAATACACATGTGCGTTTCATAGACCGTTCACAATGTTTATTTACACAATACACCTGTGCGTTTCATAGACCGTCCACAGGATTTGATAACGCAATATACCTATGCATTTTATAGACCGTCCATAGGATTTCATAACACGATATACCTATGTGTTTCATAGTCCGTCCATAGGGTTCATAACATATCATTATACATATAACCATGTATAAACTCAAAGCGACATGATTAACATTACATTAAGGTCGTAAGTTCCCGGATCATTGGAACACTTCATTTTCATGCCCATCATGGAGAAACATAACACATTACATTAGCACATGTATGGTGAATCAATAAGTCAATTTCAATGGCACATGAGCCTAATTTCTTTTCTTAAGGTTCATCATCAGTTTAGCAACATCTCCCTTTCATCTCATTATTCACTCACTTGACATATTGAGGTCATTAGCTAAGTTTATGATTCTTGAGAACTTAATATCGAAGTCATTTATATACATTATTTCGGAAGCATACAACTATAGTTGAAACCATTGGGACATACAACACCTCATAATTCTCATTTAGGCAAACAACCACATTTCATGTTCATACTATCACTCCATTAGTACTTTCAATTACTTACAACATCATTATTTCATTGGCTCCTTTTTTTGCCATACATATTATTCTTTATTCATGGCACGGTAGTTGTATCTCATATTCCATACTTTCATTTCATTACTTTCAAAGCTCATCATCATAAACATCAACATAGAGAATATTCTTAAAGTACTTTTTCCCAAATAGGTATTACACATTTTCAACTCATAAATATGTAAAGGCTTAAAACATATTGGAATACTTACAAAGCGTAGCATTAGTTAGAACAACCACATTTGGACATGACTTGAGTACATAAGCTTTTGGTTAATTCTATTTTCGGAGTTAATTTGGAATAATTGAATCAAGGCTCATTTCATAATATTTCATACATTATTTCATTTCATTGGCGCTATTGGCCACAATCATAACTTTCATCATTGGCACGGTGTCTACACTTTATATCCCCAACTCACTACTTTCACTTTCAAGCATCTTTATAGATTATCGACAATAAAGAATCTCTAATCATGACTTTTAGTACACCTATGAGCAATTAAGAGCCTTAGGTACATTGAGACTTCTTACACAATTTGGCATAATATCCTTCACTTGAAACACTACTTGGAATCATAACATTTTTATATCCAACTCATGCTTTGAATACATTCCCAAAGGATAACATCATATGATAAGAGCATCCATAATACATTTTGAATATATACCTTTCAACACAAAACTTATTCGGAATAGTTAATTTATAAAGGATAACTCGGGACTTACAAGAACATCATGGAATTCAATTCTAGGAAAGAAGTTTATCAAGCATACCTCAATGGAGCTTCCTTAAACTCTAAAATGTTCCCGAATTTATAGTAACTTCAATCTATTTGAGAAATATAACAAATTGAACCAAAAATAGGAAGATGATCATGGTTCTAGCTCATTTGAGTATTTTATCAAACACTAGATGTGCATCAAGGTTTCAAGATCCTTTTATGGAGGATTCCATCATCCCACAACCTATTCTTTACATTTTTAGCTCAACAATCATCCTACACCCCTTGATAACACATGCATGCAAGATGGACAACTCCCATGCCCAAACATTATCTTACTAATTACCCAATGCTAGACAAAATTCGAAATTGAGGGTTAGGGTGTAGAATCTTACCTTTAGGATAAAGACCTTGTGCGTTTTCCTTGTTAATCTTCCAGGATTTGAGCAAGACTTGATGAATAATTAGCCTAGGTTTTTCTCTCTCTCTAAAACACTCTCACTTCTCTCCAAAAGATTAGATTTTTGCTCAAAACTAGTCCATTGCGTCTATTTAACGAATTAGGGTCGGGTTGTAAAATCCCAAAAATAAAGATCCGGAATAGGGTCTGCGATCGCATATGCAATCGCATAATTGATATGCGGTCCGCATATAGGACGCATAATTTGGCCTTCGGAACTGGGAAAAATCTGCCTGGGTTCGCGGTCACTATGCGGCCCACAGACCTGTTCTGCGGTCGCATAATGAACCGCAGAACAGTTCTGCAGTCACATAGTCGACCGCAAAATAGCATCCAAAACTGCCCTTTTTCCTGCCTCACTCTGCGGCCATTTGCGAAATTTTATGTGGCTTTACACTTAAATACTTCGAAATGTTTTCGGGGTGTTACAGGCTCAATCACAATGTGTACAAGAATCTCATTAACAACAAAATGAATGAGGAATATCAACGATTAACAACTTCAACCTCAATGTAATAATGGCTTCCACAAATTTAACATCAATAACTCAACAAGAAGATATACCACAAAATAACAACTTCAAGTAAGAGTAATTTAACAATAAAGGAGTAATGAAAGATGTAACATGTTATAACAAATTCAACTAAATGCATGGAAGAAGTTTAAAAGTCTAACGAGTCATAATACCACATATATCCCGTGTACACATTCGTCACCTTGTGTAAGGTCTTTCACATAGTACAACTAACACAACCAACCCAAATCTTAAGGGGTAGTTCCCCCACACAAAGTTAGGCAAGACACTTACCTAAACCAGGCCAAATTAACCCCCCGAATATAGCTTTTCCCCTAAAAGTTACCTCCACACGACTCAAATATAACCAAAAATGACTTATTATCATCAAACAATGCAAGGGAAACCAATTACAATATATAAATCTTTAATCTTTATACAATTCCCAAAGAGTCAACAAAAGTCAACCCCGGGCTCGCCCTGTCAATACTCGGGTCCAAGGGTATATTCCGACTATCCGTAACCCCACGAGTCCATATATGTGTTTTATATTTAAATTCGAGTCCAAATTGACTCTCAAAACTCAAATCTTCATTTTTCCAATCTTTGACAAAAATCACCAATTTTACTCTTTGATTCTCATATATTCAATGTTAAATCTAAGATATAATCATGAAATATGGTTGGTAATTTATTAGAATCACTTACCGAATATTTGTAGATAAAAATTCCCTCTCCAAATTACCTCCTACCGAGTCTAGGGTTCTAAGATATGAAAAATGAGACCTAAAATCCCGACTCCCAGCCCTTTTGATCAGCTGTAGATATCGCAAATGCGACCTTGATTTTGCATTTGTGAACCTTCACAATTGCGGAACAGGGATCACAATTGCGAACCCTGGTAGGATTTTCAGATGTCGCAATTGCGACAAAAAAGCGACCAAATGGTCACAAATGCAACTCACCCCAAGCCTATACTGACTTCTTAAATGCGACGAGGAAGTCGCATTTGTGACATCTGACCTCCCCTGCCCACTTTGCAATTGCGAGGCTGGTGTTCGTAATTGCGACATCAGAGCACCAGCACACCAGCAACTCTTGTTTTCAGTCCAAACCATTCCAAAATGCGTCTGAAACTCATTCGAACACTCGGGGCTCCAAACCAAACATCTACACAAGTCTAAAAATATCATACAAACTTGCTCGTGTGATCAAAACAAAAAAAATAACATCTAGAGCTACGAATCGGACATCAAAACACATGAATATCAAAGAAAGGTTCAAGATCTTCTAGAATTGGAACCAAGCGTTCGAATCCTACCAAATCAACTTCAAATGAAATCTAATTTTGCAGACAAGTTCTAAATAGCATAATAGACCTATTCCAAGTCTCAAAACCAAATTCTCAATTCGATATCCAAAATCAACCTATGGTGAAACTTGGAAATGCTTCTAAACCTTAAATTGCCAACTTTCGGCAAAACAACACAAATCGACCTACGTACCTCCAAATTCGATTACAGACATACGCCCAAGTCCAAAATCAAAATACAAATCTATCAGAACCATCAAAACACCGTTCTAGGGTCTTTTTAACAAAAGTCAAACTTTGGTCAACGTTTCTAACTTAGGCCTCTAAATTAGAAACAATATTCTTTAACCTCAACTTTCAGACCTGCCTGTCTAAGATGGCCATCAGCTCCTCAGCAGAAGTCAAATACTTGTCCAATTGGACTGAGCTGAAGTCTAATACTTTCAGAGCATAAAAACATGGAACGCCGGGTGGACCGCCGATAGGCTTGGTGGCAATAAAGGCTTGTAGGACACCTCACCAACTCTCTCAAGGATCTCAAAAGGACCAATGTACCTAGGGCTCAACTTGCCCTTCTTCCTGAACCTCATCACACCTTTCATGGGTGACACCCGAAGAAAAACCCTCTCTCCCACCATAAATGCTACATCACGAGCCCTCCGATTAGTGTAACTCTTCTGTCTACACTGTGCTGTACGAAGCCGATCTTGAATCAACTTGACTTTCTCCAAGGCATCCCGAACCAAATCGGTGCCCAACCCCTAGCCTCACCTAGCTCAAATCCACCAACTGAAGAACGACACTATCTCCCATATAGGGCCTCACAAGGAACCATCTGAATACTCGGTTGGTAGTTGTTGTTGTAGGCGAACTCTGCAAGTGGTAGGAACTGATCCCATGAAACCCCAAAATCCATAACACAGGCACGTAGCATATCCTCTAATATTTGAATGGTGAATTCGGATTGCCTGTCCGTCTGGGGGTGAAATGTTGTACTCATCTCAACCCGTGTGCCTAACTCACACTGCAAGGCCCTCCAGAAATACGATGTGAACTGCGTGCCTCGCTCGGAGATAATAAACACCGGCACACCGTGGAGATGAACAACATCACAGATATCTATCTGAGCCAGCTGCTCTGAAGAATAGGTAGTCACTATCAGTATGAAATGTGCCGACTTGGTCAGCCTATCCATAATCACCCACACTGCATCAAATTTCTTCAAAGTCCATGGAAGCCCAACATTGGAATCCATGGTAATACGCTCCCACTTCCACTCGGGAATCTCTGTCTCTATAGCAAACTGCCTGGCCTCTGATGCTCGTACTTCACTTGCTGATAGTTCAAGCACCGAGCCACATACTCAACTATATCTTTCTTAATTCTTCTCCACCAATAATACTGCCTCAAATCCTGATACATCTTAGCAGCACCCAGATGAATGGAATACCATGAACCTTGGGCCTCTTCAATAATCAACTCACGCTACCCATCTACATTGGGCACACAAACCCGGCCTTGCATCTACGAGACCCCGTCATCTCCAATAGAAACCCCCTTGGCATTGTCGTGTTGTACCTTGTCCTTAAGGACAAGTAAATGGGGGTTGTCAAACTGATGCTCTCTGATGCGCTCATATAAGGAAGATCGAGGGACCACGCAAGCAAGAAATCGGCTGGGCTCCGAAACATCCAATCTAACAAATTAAATAGCCAAGGTCTGAACATCCATGGCTAGTGGCCTCTCTGCTGCTCGTAGATATGCCAAACCACCCATACTCTCTGCCTTTCTACTCAAGGCGTCGGCCACCACATTGTCCTTTCCGGGATGATATAGAATAGTGATATCATAGTCTTTCGGTAACTCTAACCATCTCCGCTGCCGCAAATTAAGATCTTTCTACTTGAACAGGTGCTGGAGACTCTAGTGGTCGGTATAGACCTCACATGGAACACCGTACACATAGTGCCTCCAAATCTTCAATGTATGTACAATAGCTGCCAATTACAAGTCGTGCACCAGATAATTCTTCTCATGAACCGTTAGCCGCCGAGACGCTGTCATGACCCAAAAATCCCAACCCGTTGTGATGGCGCTTAACACACCGGCTAGGCAAGCCAAAACTTAACAATAAAGAGCCAAAACAATAGAAATTATAGAAATAGCATGAGTCTGAAACCTCGATGTAACAAAATACTACCAATACAAGATAAATCCCCCAGAAACTAGTAAATACAGAGTCATGAGCTCTATAACGGAATGCAAGTTTGAAAAAAACTAAATAACAATACTGTTTTAATTGAAACAACAGTACATAAGAAAGACAAGTCAAAATTGTGGCCAAGGATGCAGCTCTACCTCGCCTCTCGATGCTCAGTCTAACAAAAGAATCTACCACTGATAACTGGTCCCTACACCTGGATTTGCACAATTAAGTGTAGAGTGTAGTATGAGTACGACCGACCCGATGTACTGAACAAGTATCGTAACTAACCTCGGCGAGGACAAAAAAGCACAAATTATAAATGATACTAGCTATAACCTGTACTGTTTCATCATTTTAACAAGTACAAAACAATAATGAAATCAAGTCATAAAGCATAGGAAGAAGCATCAGTGTGTGTATGTGTACAGTTACTCATATACTCTGTTCAATCAATGTTCAGCATATAGAGATGATATGCAGTTAAATCAAGCAATTAACCACGGAAATTACAAGTAAAGATGAAATGCAAAATCCAAACAAACACTGGCCAAATTTCCTCAAACTTTCTATATCCGTATCAAACCACTGATCAGTTTTCCTCAATATTTACGTGTACATTATCAAGAGAGAAACATGAGAGGGTGACCGTGCAAGCACGGCCAATTCAATGAGCTACCAGCCTGGCGTGGTCACAAGCTCAATACATAATCCGCCCAGCGTGGTCACAAGCATAACAACACAATCCACCCGGCGTGGTCACAGGCATAGCAACATAATTCCCCGGCATGGTCACTAACATAACAACACAATCCTCCCGGCATGGTCATATACATAACACAATCCGCCCGACGTGGTAACATGCATAACACAATCCACCCAGCATGGTCACATGCATAACAACACAATCTGCCCGGCGTGGTCACATGCATCCAGTCCAATCATATCACGCAGGAGCAAATAAACAAGAATACATGTATGTGATGAATGAATAACAGATCCCATGCCCCTGGACTGGAATTAATGACATGCTAAAGTGTACGCATGTGCAAAGTGTGCTATCATAGCTCAAATCGGCAAATCTCATCACATAATAGCATTTATCAAGTTCATTCAGGGATTAAACTTCTATGTAGCCTCAATCATGGCTCAAATAGTTCACAACAATGTTACAAATATGAGAAACATCATAGCTTAAAGTTTAACAGTCAAATCTAGGCATATCATAGATTAAGCACAACCCGAGCATGGATAAATACCCTGGTGTTAGAACATGGGCTCAGACCTCACACATGTGCGCACCTATAGCATATAGCTATCACCAATAATTCAGGCATCTAGTGCCTTAACAAAGTTTAAATATGGTACTTACCTTAAGAAAACTAAATCACTCCGCTAACAAGCCCTTCCCCCGCGTATCAACATTTGGAAGACTCGAATCTAGCCAAAAAAATGTAATACTATCAATAAAAGCCATAGGAAGTGATTCCAAAAGATAAAGCTAAGGTCTTTAACTCAAGTCAAAAAGCCAACCCAAAATGTCAACCCCGAGCCCGCACCTCAAAACCCGACAAAATTCACAAATTTCGAACACCCATTTAATTACGAGTCCAAACCATACCACAATCATCCAATTCCAACCAAAAATCGCCCCTCAATTCCTCAAATTTCACTCTCCAATAACATAGTCCAAAAATCCCCAAATTCTAACTTAATTTCATGAAAAATAGGTGTAATAATCAATGGGTATTCAATTTTCATGGACAAAAAGTAATTAAAAGTCATTTAACTCTTCAATCTAGGTGGAAACCTCTCAAAATATTGCTCTAGTCCGAACTTCAAAATCTGAAAAATTAGAAAATCAACTAAACCCTTCGGTATAAATCACAACCTATAGATTTCGGTCCCTAGAGTCGCACCTGCGAGGCTGTACATGCGGACTCACCATCGCAGGTGCGAGATTTCATTAACTTACCGACCCAACGTGCCTGTGATCAAAGATCCGCACCTGCGTCTCCTCGCCCGCTTCTACGAATCCGCACTTGCGGATAGCCTATCGCATTTGCGACCAAGTCCAAGCCCAACATACTCCGCACCTGCGGACCTCGCATTGCAGAAGCGCTTTCGCATATGCGGAAACACCCTCACATATGAGGCCCCTCTAGACTTCACTCTTTGCATCGTGTGTACCTGGCCGCTTCTGCGGCTCTGCACCTACGGCCAAAATCTCGCAGTTGTGGTTACACCAGAACTGATGCCAACAACCTTTCCATAAGTTAAATTCCCAATCCGATTTCCATCCGAATCACCCCCGAGGCCCCGGGACCCCATCCAAACATATCAACGAGTCCTAAAACACAATAAGAACTTAGTCGAAACCTCAAATCACATCAAACAACATCAAAATCACGAATCACAACTCAATTCAAGCCTAATGAAACTAACGAACTTCCAACTTTTAAAACTAATGCCGAATCATATCAAACCAACTCCGATTGACCTCAAATTTTGCACACAAGTCATAAATTACACAACGGACCCATTCCAACTCCCGAAACTAAAATCCAATTCAGGTATCAACATAGTCAACCTCGGTCAAACTGCGTAACTTTCCAACCCTTCAACTTTCTAACTTTCGCCAATTCAAGCCAAAACGACCTACGCACCTCCAAATTAATATTCGGACATATTCCTATGTCCAAAATCACCATACAAAGCTATCGGAATCATAAAAATTCCATTCCAGTGTCGTTTACATATAAGTCAATATCCGATCAACTCTTTCAACTTAAGCTTCTAACCTTGGGAGTAAGTATCCCAATTCACTCCGAAACATCCCCCAAACCATACCAACCACCCATGCAAGTCACATAAATACAAATGAACATAGAAGAAGCGATAAATGGGGGAACATGACTACACTACTCAAAACGACCGGCCGACTCATTACATTCTCCCCCTTAAACAAACGTTCATCCTCGAACGGGTCTAGAATCATACATGGAGTCTCAAATAGGCGTGGATATCTGCTCCGCATCGCCCGCTTGGTCTCCCAAGTAGCCTTCTTGAGTGGCTGGCCTCTCCACTAAACTTTCATTGATGCTATATTCTTTGATCTAAACTTTCGAACCCGCAAATCCAAAATGGCCACCGGTTCCACATCATAAGTCAAATCCCCATCTAACTGAATCGCGATGAAATCCAACACATGAGACAGATCACCATAATACTTTCGGAGAATAGAAATATGAATTACTAGGTGAACACCCAATAGACTAGGTGGCAATGCAAGCTTGTAGGCCACCTCTCCAATCCTCTCAAGCACCTCAAAAGGGCCAATATACCGAGGGCTTAACTTGTCCTTCTTTCCGAACCTCATCATACCCTTCATGGGAGAAACCGTGAGAAATACCTTCTCTCCCACCATATAGGCAACATCACAAACCTTCCGATCAACGTAACTCTTCTGTCTAGATCGTGTTGTACGACGCTGATCCTAAATCAGCTTGACTTGCTCTAAGGCATCTTGAACCAAATCAGTACCCAACAACCTAGCCTCTCCCGTCTTGAACCAACAAACTAGAGAAAAATACCGCCTCCCGTATAAAGTCTCATAAAGAGAAATCTGAATACTCGATTGGTAGTTGTTGTTGTAGGAAAACTCCGAAAGCAGTAGAAATTGATCCCAAGAACTCCCAAAATCCATAATATAAGCACGTAGCATATCCTCCATGATCTGAATAGTGTGCTCGGACTGTCCGTTCATCTACGGGTGGAATGCTATACTCAACTCAGCACGTGTGCCCAACTCTCGCAGCACTGCTCTCCAAAACTGTAATGTGAATCGTGTGCCCGATCACAAATAATGGACATCAACACACCGTAAAGACGAACAATCTCGTGGATATAGATCTCAGCCAACCACTCTGAAGAATAGGTAGTCACAACTAGAATGAAATGTGCGAACTTAGTCAACTGATCCATAATTGTTACACCCCATATTTTCGTACGCGAAAGTACGCCATAAGTAAATTGATGGAAGCTCGGAAATGAGATGTTACATCCCGCATTTGCATATGTCAAAGTTTCATCGTAAGTTAATCGACGTAAGTTCGGAAATGAGATTATTTTGAGATTATAAGTATTATGCTATTTCAAACAAGTGATGAGTAAATTCGTGAAGGTGAGAGGGTAAGCAAATCGAAGAAAATTAGTTTCGTCGAAGTTTGTCAATTTGGGATAAAATACGGCCCGAGCTATAATGCCCAGTATTTATGGACTTGTGCCATACAAGGTACCATATGACCATGATAGTAAGATGTATAAAGTGTGTTAAAAGTGACTAGTATTTTAAGCAATGTGAGATAATCCTTAATTATGTGAGTAATTGGTTAAATATTGATTAATGTGAGATTAACTAATTGATTAAGGAATTGGTGGGTGATTAAGGCTTTTGGATAAGCCCCAACGTGGCAGCCCACTATGCCCAAATAATGACTCTTATTTTAATTACAAGGTGGAATATTTAGAGGGTCTTTTGTCTAAGTCATTACATAGGTGGGGCCCACACCCACAAATACAAAAGGCCTCTCTAAATCACATAATGGAGATGCTTATGCAAAGTTACGGATGAAGCTCTCAATTGTAAATAAATATCTTTACTTCATTAAGGTTTGAGGCAAAGCTTGCAAAGTTACGGATGAAGCTCTCAATTTTAAATAAATCTCTTTACTTCATTAAGGTTTGAGGCAAAGCTTGCAAAGTTACGGATGAAGCTCTCAATTTTAAATAAATCTCTTTACTTCATTAAGGTTTGAGGCAAAGCTTGCAAAGTTACGGATGAAGCTCTCAATTTTAAATAAATCTCTTTACTTCATTAAGGTTTGAGGCAAAGCTTGCAAAGTTACGGATGAAGCTCTCAATTTTAAATAAATCTCTTTACTTCATTAAGGTTTGAGGCAAAGCTTGCAAAGTTACGGATGAAGCTCTCAATTTTAAATAAATCTCTTTACTTCATTAAGGTTTGAGGCAAAGCTTGCAAAGTTACGGATGAAGCTCTCAATTTTAAATAAATCTCTTTACTTCATTAAGGTTTGAGGCAAAGCTTTCTAAGTAACGAATGGAACTCAAGTAATTCGTTTGAAACTTCATAATGCGATAAAGCTTAAAATTTGCAATTCTAAGGGAGTACAGTGCAAACTTCCTCAAGAATATTATACGAATTTTTCCCTACTCCGATCTTACCATTACATGTTTTCGCAAAAGACATGTGTTAGAGTGATTGTCAAGAGAATCGGTTCAGGTATGTTAAGGCTATCCCTTCTTTCTTTTTGGCATGATCCAAATGATACAAACGAAACGAGCAAAACACGCAACTTCCATAAATGCCTCTATTCATAGAAATGCTAGAGATGCCTATGTTCTTAATTCCCCATGTGTCCTATTATTCTATCATTTGTTCATGGGTCTCAGAAAATATGTAAGTTGATAAAGTTTATTTCATGATATTAATTAGATGCATAATGGTATTATATGTTTTATTTTAATTATCTCACGCAGCCTTTTCATCTCATTTTCCTATGATAGTATGATACGAAATGATACGTTATATTGGTACTCGGTTGAGTAAGGTACCGGGTGCCCATCGTAGCCCATCAGTTTGGGTCATGACAAAAGTGGTATCAGAGCAGTTCTGTCCTATGGAGGTTACAAACGATGTCTAGTAGAGTCTTGTTTATAGGTGTGTTGTGCACCACATTTATAAGCAGGAGGCGCATTTAGGACTGTCACTCTTTCTTCTTACTCTAGATCGTGTGGTAGATCTCAGTTGTAAGAACTCAATTTCCTAAACTCTATCTTATTCATAATATGATGATGCCTACATCTAGGAAGACGGTTGGTAAGGGATTGAATGTGGCTATGGAAGAGTTAAGTCAGAGGAACTCGATTTTGCATGATGCTCATGATGAGTAAATGTGAGGTCTTGAGTAGATCATGTGTGTACTAAGACGTGTAAGTCTTGATAAGGAGCCTTAAGGCAATAATATCTATCCACCCCTATGGTGAAAGGCAATGAGAGGTTCAGAAGCTAGATACAAGTTTCAACAGGTAAAAGAAGCAAGATGAAGAAGGGTACGAGGTACCCAGCTAATGAAGATTATCAATATTTACAATTCAGGCAGAGGAATATAAGCCTTTTGAGTTACCTTCAACAATAACAGAGGTATGTACAATTGTCCATACACATCTTATTTATGCCATATGGGGGCTAACAGAAGTAGTATAAGAGAAAGTAGAAAATCAGGATCTAGCTGGGGTTAGGGTAACCCAAAATGGTGGATGGATTGTTAGTGTTAGATGACATTTCCGAGGAATATTGCAAATGTGCTAATAGATCTCCTTGTGCGACACCCAGATGGTGCACTCTAAAATAGTACAACTAGATATGAGTACTACAAAGATAGGCACTGGAAGCCTTGAAGGGATAAATATTATCTTAGTGTGGCTCCCGTCCCTAGTAGAGAAAGAATGTTAGGCAACACGAAGAGCTAGGGGATGGAGCAAGGAGAGCTAAAAGCAAAAGAATGTCTTGTTGAAGTTTCAAAATAAAGTGATAAACAAAAATATTAGCAGGGAAGTAAGAAGAGAGTTAATGAAGCATTGTGAGTAAGGTGTGATACATGGATGACAACGGTAGATCAAAAGAATGACAGTATTATAGAGTTTATAGACAAGGGAAGGAAAATACGAGAGGTGGTAGGCCTTGAGGCAACCAAAGAGTATAGGCCATAAAGTCATATCCTTATTTCGAGAAATAAGTCCGTGACTCCAATACTACTGCTAGAAGGAAAAGTTAGACCCCAGAATAATAGAAATCAGTATGGGCTGGTGAACAAGATAAACTGAACTGAATTAGGGACTGAGTGATTTGATAATAGTCGGCATCATGAGAATTTTAGATATTACGATCCGGCAATAATAGAATGGACGACAGAAGAATAACCTTTAAAGGTCATTCAGGAAGACGCTTCCCTAAAGCAAGCAATGTGAGCAAAGTTAAGCTTAAGGGACTATGTGTGCCAGTTACACTAGGTGTCACCCTCGTGAGTAAGGAATTTTGTTATCCTTGGTACAAAAGGATTACCGCGAGGCGAGTAAGGGTCATCAATGACATGTAAAGACGCCAAGGATGAGGAGGTAAAACATCTATAGGTAGATCGTAGTAGCACTAAATCTTAGTATTCCCCTAAAGGGGTGAATATGGAGTGATGTGGTATTAAGTCAGAATTAAGTGGTTCTGGTAACTATGGAATGGTAACGAATGAATGCGATATAAATGAGAAAGGGATGAGATTGAACTTATTCAAAGCCTACGGATATACTATGATTCCAGAACATTGTGCAAACATGATGTCAAGGAGAGAAAGTAAGGGTTCCTTCCCGAGATGTTGTTAATAGAGAAGGAGCCTGTGCGAGACGTAAGTTAAGACAAAGAAAATAACCCAAGAAAGATTACGCGGAATATTGATATGATAATGGGCCAATAAGTAGGTAGTAGTTGATCCAGGAAGAGCCTAGTTATGGCTAGACAAGAGGATACAAACAAATCAACAGATCCTGCAAGAGGAACATAGTGAACCCCAACAAGGGGAATTCAGTCTCACAGATATGATATCGTGATCCTTGAGAAATATTCAAATAGGAGTTGGGGTAGTTAAAGGAACCCTACAAGCACAAGGGCATGGAGGTAAGTAACTACAGATAATTATAGGCGAGGAAGGACATCAAAAATTCTGTCGAGTATACGATATAATAAGCTCGCAGCTTTACAAGAGTTAGAGGATCTTCCCTAAGTACTACAACGAAAGACTAGCTGAGGAAATAAGGAAGAGGGCTTCAACCTAAGCATAGTAACTTGAAGAAGAAATGGCCATGTGAAAACAGTCTCACTACAATATTGTATGCACTCCATGAGAAAGTGGAACCTACCGTGGCTAGTAAACGGGAAGAAAAATCAAAAATAATATTCGAGATCATATGAGTTGCATGAAAACTCTGGCATGCTTGGGAACTAAGATAAGCTAAGTATGCACGCAACAAGGGGGCAGAAAGACCAGGAAAGGTAATAGCTTACATTTAAATAAAGCTGAGAAGGAACGAAATGAATTATTCGATCAATCATCCAAAATTAGTTACGTTATGAACGCACTTAAGATTTTGGAATATTATGCATGTAGCATATATATTGACATTCATACAGACTTAGAAGACTCCGGTATAAGTTAAAAGAAAGAATTGAGTCCAGGTCATAGACAAAGGATTGAATCAGTAGAAGATTGTATCATGGATATTCCATAACGCCTATGAAAGGCTAAAGTAATAACTAATACCATGAGCCGTAGATCGAAAGATAACTTAAGCCTACATATAGGCTGATCAGAGGGAAGAGGAAACTAAAGAGTTACATCAACCAAGTAAATCAGGAGTTTGATTGTTGGCCCCAGACAATTATAGAAATCGTGATTGAGAACATTGCAGGATCATCCTTAATATCAGAGGCACAAGAGAGATAGTACAACAACCATATTCTATAACGGCCCTACGATAGAGCCAGTTAGAAAGAGTACCACCCTCATATGAAGTCAATATGAAGCTCCCACTGGATTGTGTATGCACCAAAGGTGCAAGTATTATAATAGAGCTTCAAGTTATGGATGTGAATCATACCTATATGGAAGGGAGGTCATAGAAGAGATAGAAGATGTGATGCAAGATTTTAAGGTAAGTAAGGTAAAGGTGAACCACGTACGAGATACTCAAATATAGAAGGTTGCGAATAATCCATACTGCAGATTGAAGGTTAGAAGCGCTGGGATTCAGTATCCAGGAATGGTAGCGGCGTCATCAGTGGCATATCTTCTAGCCTATGATTTCTAGGTATCGAGAGGACTAGTCAAGAGAATAAAGAAGAGTTAGAGACGATATGATGTATCGCTTGATGTTCCAGAATAACGCAAGGAAATCTATGGTGCAAGCAAGTTGAAGGAATGTCACGAATAATATAAATAGATATGCGTAGGTCACAAGCTAAAGTATGGTAAAGCGACAAGGTTTTAGGAAGACAGGAGTAAGGATAAGAAAGGGCGAGTGAAAAGGTGACGAGAATGGATTAGTCCTCAGGACTAAGCCCATGAAAACAAGAGAGCTTATGGTTTCTCTAAGTTATAGAAACCTCAGTATAGCCTGAATGAACTCAAAGGAGTCTAAGACCAGTAGCATTTAGTAAAGATGGAATGCTACCCTGGTAGTAGAATGAAGGTGTAATTATGATAGATGAAGGATGACGTTTAGGCCTTCGATTGAGTAATGATTTCATGAATTATAAAGGATTAAAAATTCCACGTAAGGTAAATCACATTGGGATGCTATGAAATACGATTATGGAAGTATAGTATCGTATCGCCCCCAGGTGGATTAGGAAAAACACTTCAAATGTTCCACAATACAGCGTGAGCCTTAGTGATTTAAGAGGTTTCAAGTAATCAGTGGTATATTATAGATCAATATTGTGGTGAATCAACAATAGATGGACAAAAGTCACAATGTATGAGATGAGATTAGGCCGTCATTCCTAAGATGAACAGTAATGAGGAAGCATTAAATGACTTAGACTTATAAATATATGATAAGCAACGAAAGAGTAACCTGGAGTTTGGTAGCAGACCTCAATAACGATAAATTGAAGTAAGAATTATGGTACAATATGACCTAACTAGATGCACTAAAGTCATACGGATGGATAACCGGGTCTATGAAATAAGATATAATAATATTCGTAAGTTCAACAAAGTATCGAGCAGAGAACTTCAGTGTACTTATAGATGCCCAGAGGGACATCTTATCAAGCTCTGTATATGTTTACAAAGTGAGGCCAAGAGATTGGCTAAAAGCTGGAGGAAAAAGGAGAGAAGAGTCGCATAGGCACATTTACAAGGTAAGAATCGACAAGCTACATGATAGAAGGCAGCAATAGTTACGAGATTGAAAGAATTCCGACCACAAGTCATGGTATGAGAAAGAGGCCTAAAGGGGGGAATGCCGTGACTTTTGGATTTATTCAAAGAACAGTTGCCTAAATAGCAGGAGAGTACTAAAGTATTTGCAAGAGCTATAGGTTATGATAATGATAAGTGCATCAGTCAACATTCGAGGACGAATGTTCCAAATGGGGAAATGATGTTACACCCCATGTTTTCTAACGCGAAAGTACGCCATAAGTAAATTGATGGAAGCTCAGAAATGAGATGTTGCATCCCGCATTTTCGCATGTTAAAGTTTCATCGTAAGTTAATCGACGTAAGTTCGGGAATGAGATTATTTTGAGATTATAAGCATTATGCTATTTCAAACAAGTGATGAGTAAATTCGTGAAAGTGAGAGGGTAAGCAAATCGAAGAAAATGAGTTTCGTCGAAGTTTGTCAATTTGGGATAAAATACGGCCTGAGCTATAATGCCCGGTATTTATGGACTTGTGTCATACAAGGTATCACATGACCATGATAGTAAGATGTATAAAGTGTGTTAAAAGTGCGTAATATTTTAAGTAATTTGAGATAATCCTTAATTATGTGGGTAATTGGTTAATTATTGATTAATGGGAGATTAACTAATTGATTTAGGAATTGGTGGGTGATTAAGGCTTTTGGATAAGCCCCAACGTGGCAGCCCACTATGACCAAATAATGACTCTTATTTTACATTACAAGGTGTCATATTTAGAGGGTCTTTTGGCTAAGTCATTACATAAGTGGGGCCCATACCCACTAATACAAAAGGCCTCTCTAAATCACATAATGGAGATGCTTATGCAAAGTTACGGATGGAGCTCTCAACTTTAAATAAATCTATTTACTTCATTAAGGTTTGAGGCAAAGCTTGCAAAGTTACGGATGGAACTCTCAATTTTAAATAAATCTCTTTACTTCATTAAGGTTTGAGGCAAAGCTTGCAAAGTTACGGATGGAACTCTCAATTTTAAATAAATCTCTTTACTTCATTAAGGTTTGAGGCAAAGCTTGCTAAGTAAAGAATGGAACTCAAGTAATTCGTTTGAAACTTCATAATGCGATAAAGCGTGAAATGTTTAATTCTAAGGGAGTACGGTGCAATCTTTCTCAAGAATATTATACGGAGTTTTCTCTACTCCGATCGTGTCATTACATATTTTCGCAAAAGACATGTGTTAGAGGGATTGTCAAGAGAATCAGTTCAGGTATGTTAAGGCTATCCCTTCTTTCTTTTGGGCATGATCCAAATGATACTAATGAAACGAGCAAACTACGTAACTTCTATAAATGACTCTATTCATAGAAATGCTAGAGATGCTTATGTTCTTGATTACCCATGTGTCCTATTATTCTATCATCTGTTCATGGGTCTCAGAAAATACGCAAGTTGATAAAGTTTATTTCATGATATTAATCAGAGGCATACCGGTTTTATGACGTACCAAGAGATTTTATTAACGTATTTCATATGCATTTTATGCATTTATACATGCACATTTACCCATGACCAGATGGCATTATATACGCATATATCTATGTATATATATGTATATGGAATATGGGAAAGGTTACGGCATTATATATGCACCACCACCTGATCAGCTGGTATACATTGATGATTTTCCCACAGTGACCGACATGATATGATGGGATGCCCTCAGAGGCTTGATGATGTTATGAACGCATACACCTAAGCATGGAATGACGTTTATACGCATATGCATGACGTTGTAAATATTAATGAATCACAGAGTTATTCAGACTTACATGTCGAATCTTTTACTCCATGTTTCTGTCATGTCTATTATTTACTGATTTTCATGCCTTACATACTCGGTACATTATTTGTATTGACGTCCCTTTCGCCTGGGGATGCTGCATTTCATGCCCGCAGGTCCCCATAGACAAGTCGAGAGTCCTTCAAGTAGGCTATCAGCTTAGTGGAAGGTGTTGGTGCGCTCCATTTGCTCCAGAGTTTCTATTTGTCCAGTATGATTAAGATATGTATTGATTGGTATGGTGGGGCTCTGCCCTGACCTTTATGACAATTATGTATTCTTAGAGGCTTGTAGACAGATGTCATGTTTATGAAAGATTGTATGGCCTTATCGGCCTATGTTCAGTGTACGAGTGATCACTTTGGTCTTATAGGCAGTATGTCTTATGTATAAGTTTGTATTACATGTTTTATTCTAGTTATCTAACGGCAGCCTTTCCATCTCATTTTACTATAATAGTATGATACGAAAAGATACGTTATGTTAGTACTCAGTTGAGTAAGGTACCAGGTGCCTGTCGCGGCCCATCGGTTTGGGTCGTGACAATAATCACCCAAACAACATCACATTTGTTCAAAGTCCATAGGAGCCCAATAACGAAATCCATTGTAACACGCTCCCATTTCCACTCGGGAATTTCAAGTCTCTGAAGCAAACCGCCAAACCTCTAATGCTCGTACTTCACCTGCTGACAGTTCAGGCACCGAGACACATACTCTACTATATCTTTCTTCATTCTTCTCCACCAATAGTATTGCCTCATATCCTGATACATCTTGGCGGCACCCAGATGAATGTAATATCGCAAACTATGGGCCTCCACAAGAATCAACTCATGCAACTCATCCATATTGGGAACACAAATCTGACCCTACATTCGCAACACCCCATCATCTCCAACAGAAACCTCCTTGGCATCATCATGCTGCAACATTGTCCTTAAGGACAAGCAAATGGGGGTCGTCATACTGACGCTCTGTGATGTGCTCATACAAGGAAGACCGAGAAACCACACAAGCAAGAACCCAATTGGCAAAGGCCTGAACATCTGATGCTAGTGGTCTTTCACCAACGAGAATATATTCAAGGCTACCCATACACACCGCCTTTCTACTCAAGGCATCGGCCATCACATTGCCCTTCCCGGATGATACAAAATGGTGATATCATAATCTTTTAACAACTCTAATCATCTCCGCTGCCTCAAATTTAGATCCTTCTGCTTAAACAAGTGTTGTAGACTCTGATAATCTGTAAATACCTCACCAGACACGTCGTAGAGATAATGCCTCCAAATCTTCAATGCACGGACAATGGCTGCCAACTCTAGATCATGAACATGGTAGTTCATCTAATGGTGCTTCAACTGGTGTGAAGCATAAGCAATCACCCTATCCTCCTGCATCAAGACACACCCAATACCAATCCGAGAAGCATCACAATAAACCATATATGAACCCGATGTTGAAGGCAAACCTAAAATTAGAGCTGTAGTCAAAGCAGTCTTGAGCTTCTGAAAGCTCTCCTCACACTTAGCAGACCACCTGAATGGGGAACCCTTGTGGGTCAATCTGGTCAAAAGTGCAACAATGGGTGAGAAAACCTCCACGAAACGACGATAATATCCGGCCAAACCAAGAAAACTTCAAATCGCAATAGCTGAAGACGATCTTGGAAAACTTTGAACTGCCTCAATTTTCTTCAGATATACCTTGATCCCCTCACTGGACACCACGTGCCCTAAGAATTCCACAGAATCAAGCCAAAACTCACACTTGGAGAATTTATCATATAGCTTCTTCTCCCTCAACATCTGGAGTATAATCCTCAAATGTTGCTCATGATCCGGCTAGCTGCATGAGTACACCAATATATCATCAATGAATACTATGAAAAAAGAATCAAGATATGGCTAGAATACACTGTTCATTAGATGCCTAAATGCTACTGGGGAATTGGTCAGCCCAAAAGACATCACAAGAAACTCGTAGTGACTATAGCGGGTTCTAAATGTTGTATTCAGAATATTAGAATCCCGAATCTTCAACTGCTGATACCCAGACCTCAAATCAATCTTAGAGAACACTCTTGCACCCTGAAGCTGGTAAGATAAGTCATCAATGCACAGTGCACCATCCTTCTTCTTCACAAACAGAGATGGTGCACCCCTTACTAACACACTAGGCTTAATGAACCCCTTATGAAGTAGCTCCTAAAGCTGCTCTTTCAATTCCTTCAACTCTGTTAGTGCCATATGATACAGTGGAATAGAGATGGGCTGAGTGCCTGACATTAGATCAATACCAAAATTAATGTCCCTATCGGGTGGCATGCCCGGAAGGTCTACGGGAAACACATCTGGATAGCCTCTCACTACCAGAACAAACTCAATGGTAGGACTATTATCACCAACCTCCCTCACAAAGGCCAAATATGCTAGATATCCTTTCCCAACTATCTGTTGGGCGTTCAAATATGAAATCACTCTACTGGGAACATAGTCCAGATAACCTCTCCACTCAACCCTAAGAATTACCGACATCGCTAACATCACGATCTCATCGTGACAATCTACAATAGCATGACATGGTGACAACCAATCCAAGCCTAAAATCATGTCGAAAACAACCGTGCTAAGCAAGAAAAGATCAACTCTCATCTTTAATCCTCCAATAGTCACCACTCTTAAAGATGGTATCTCGACCTCCACAGGTATCACAGCTTCATTGCCATATACCAACATGTATGGCATTGCCCCAGTGGATGTCCTCATGGTGGTCCAATAACCCAGTAAGGCAAATGATAATTTCTCGTGCCATTGCCTATGATTTTCTACTATCTTTTGTAAAATCCTCTTCATATTTTTGTTGGCCTTTTCAACTGCTCCATTCATTTGCAGTTTGTAGGCTGTGAAGTTATGGTGGACAATTCTAAACTTCTCGCAAATTTCCCTCATGATATCACTATTGAGATTAGCTGCATTGTTAGTGGTAATTGACTCGGGTATCCCAAACCGGCAAACTATGTTGTTACGAACCTAATCTGCTACTATTTTCTTTATGACGACCTTGTATGTAGAAGTTTCTACCCATTTGGTGAAATAATCAATTGCTACCAAGATAAAACGATGGCCATTTGATGCAGCAGGCTCTATAGGTCCAATCACGTCCATGTCCCAAGCGAAAAAAGGCCAAGGCGAGCCCATTATATTCAACTCATTAGGCCGAATCCGAATGAAATTCCTGTGGATCTGACGCTGGTGACACTTTTGCACATAGCGGATACTAACGCTTTCCATGATCATCCAAAAGTATCCGACTCTTAAAATCTTCTTGTCTAAGGTAAAGCCATTCATGTGGGTCCACATGTTCCTGCATGTATTTCTTCTAGCAATCTGGTTGCTTCGGCGACATCTACACATCTTAACAGACCCTAGTCTGGGGTCCTCCTATATAGGACTTCCCCGTTAAGGAAAACGTGATTTGCCAGCCTTCTGAGCACTCGCTTCTAACCATTACTAGACTTCTCTGGATACTCTCTTGAGTTAAGAAACCTTTTGATATCGTAGTACCATGGCTTACCATCTGGCTCTCTGTCTACTTGAAAAGGTATGCATGTTGATCCCTGATCTCTATCTCGATAGGGTCGATGTAATTATTGTTTGGATGCTGAATCATGGATGATAAGGTTCTAAGGGCATCGGTGAACCCGTTCTGGATCCTGGGAACATGCTTGAACTCGATCTCTGTGAACTTCATGCATAACTCCTTTACACAGTGCAGGTATGGAAGGATCTTGACGTTCTTGGTAGTCCATTTTCCTTGAACTTGATGTATCAATAAATCAGAGTCCCATATGATAAGTTCTTTGATGTTCATGTCAATCTCCATCCTGATCCCGAGGATGCATGTTTCATACTCGGCCATATTATTAGGGAAAAAGAACCTTATCTTTGCTGATGTTGGTTAATGTTATCCTGATTCTAAAATTAGGACTGCCCCGATTCCTACTGTAATGACTCGACCAATCATTTTGATCTTTAAGGTTCCATTCAGTAGTTCGAGGTCTTGAGTAGCTTCCTATTGTGTATTATGACTTGCGTGCATGCTCGGATTTGACTTTCGGATGTTTCAGGGTGAATTTGGATGAGTGGTTCTCACTGTAGAAGCTTAAGATGAAAATGTTAACCAAGGTTTGACTTTTGTGGAAATAACCCTGTAGCAGTGCTTGATGGCTCTGATAGGTTTGTATCGTGATTTTGGACTTGGGTGTATGCCCTGAATCAAATTTAGAGGTTCGTAGGTTGATTTGTGTTGTTTACCCGGGTTTTGACAGGACAGGCCCGGGGTTGACTTCTGAGTAATTGTGTAAAAATCATAGCTTTAATAATTTGAATTGATTTCTCTTACATTATTTGATGTTATTAAGTCAATTTTGGTTAGATTTGTGCCAAACGGAGGTGAATCGTAAAGGAAAAGCTATTTTTCAGAATTGATTGATGGCTTATGAGGTAAGTATCTTGCTTAACGTTATGTGGAGTAACTACCCTATAGAGATTGGTTTGTTTGGAATATTTGAACTACGTGAAAGACATGTACACGAGGTGACGAGTGTGTGCACGGCTTATATATGGAAATTTGACCGGCTTGGACTCTTAGGTTCATATGTATATTAGAATGAAGTTTTCTTATCATGTTAAATCCTCCATTTGCTAAATTTACCCTTACGTGTTTTATTTGAAGTTGGTTGATTCGTGTTCTACCCTTGTTGCCAAATATACTCTTATATGCCTTAAATGAAGTTGTTGATTCCTTTTTGCCATGTTATCTCTTCAGTAATTGCTTAACCTTAATTGAAGTTATTGTTATCCCTTCCGTTGTTGACTTATCCTTATTTGGAATAATTGTTAAATGTTATCACTCTTATCATTGAGTTGTACCTATTTGGAATCATTGTTACATGATATCACTATTATCGTTGAGTTGTACCAATTTGGAATCATTGTTACATGTTATCTCCCTTATCGTTGAGTTGTACCTACTTGGAATCATTGTTACATGTTGTCTCTCTTATCGTCAAGTTGTACTTATTTGGAAACAGTGTTACATGTTATCCCTTCAATTGTTGAGTTAATCTTATTTGATATCGTTGTTATACATTATCTCTCCCATTATTGAGTTATTCTTGTTTGAAACCCTTATTACTTGTTATGTCTTTCATTGTGAGCTCATTCTTCTTTTTCTTTGTCTTTTGTAATTCTTGTGTTGATTTACATGCCATACTCTCGTGTTATTGTTGTACTCAGTGTTGTTGAGCTGAGGGCTATGTGTGGTTCTGGTATTGGAATTGTTTTTAGGAAATGTTGTGGCATATGGGGAACATGTGGTGCAACTTATTATATTGTGTTGTTATATTTTTGGCACACGTGATATTGTTAAGACGCTTTTTAGGGTGTTCATACGTGAGTTGGCGAGACGTGGCAGAAATATTATTATGCGCGTGCAGCGAGACAAGGCATGCATTTACTTTATTGTTGCACACATGGCGAGGCAAGGGGGCTATGTCGGGGATGATTTGTGATGACTTGTGATGGCCTGGGGGCATTGTTATTGATGATATCTTTGTAGTGGTGTGCCTACTTTGTGTGAGTTATGCATTTTACGTTTTGTTGTATTGTTTCCTATGTACCATTCGTTGTCTCTACTCATACTTGTTGACTCGAGTTGTGATAGAACACTTGCACAAGCATACACGTAATTAATCTCTCATTTCGGTTTAAGAAGATGAACTGTTATGTCCATTGATCATTTACATGTATTCTTGCTTACTTGCCTTCTGTGTGAGAGTTGTATTGTTGGCACATGAGTTGTGCATGCGGTTATGAGTTATGGTTAGTGATGGCACATGATTTGTCTGTACAGTTATGAGTCATTGTTGCTATTGGAACGTGAGTTGTCCATGCGAATATGAGGTATTGTCACTCCCTTAGCGCGTGAGTTATCCGTGCAGATATGAGGTACTAATGGTATTGACACGTGAGTTGTGTGTGTAGCACGTGAGTTTCCATGCAATTATGAATATTGATATGGGCATAAGATGCCAAGTGATTAGGGTTCGTGACTTGGGACCCGCGAATTGTGGTGATGAGGTGCGGTACCTCGGGAAAGTTCTTATATAAATCTTGTGTGAAAGCGGTTTTTTATTTGGCCGCTACATGTTTTTCCTTACTTGGTTTCACCGGAACCTGACTCTATTCAGCTTACTCTACGGTGTTATTGCCGGTTTGTTCCTTGTTTCTAATGCTTATTTTTAGTTTTCTATTAAGTACTGTTGTTGTTTTACCATGCTTAGCTTTATATTGATATTGTTCGCTATTAGTTTCACAATAATACTTGCATAGATTATTATGTCTAGTAGGTGGCTTGACTGTTCCTCATCACTACTCCACCGAGATTAGTCTTGATACTTATTGGGTACCGCTGTGGTGTACTCATGCTATGCTTTTTTCACATTTTTGTGCAGATCCTGATACTTCGGAGTTGGTTGATCACTAGTTAGCTTACCGAATATTACTGTGGAGACTTCAAGGTATACCTGCCATCGCGTTCGCAGACCTCGGTGTCACCTTCTGAAGTTGTTTTGTAGAGTTTATTTCTATTCAGGAATAGTTGTACTTAGAGAATTTCTAGTGAGCTTAGTAGAGCTTATGTCGTGTACTACCGGTTTTGGGATATTGTATCATGTTGGGATTGTTGGTTTTATATAGAAATATATGGTTTTTGTTTAATAGTTGTTTTGGTTAAATTCTGTCATTTAATTCAATAAGTGTTAGGATTACCTAGTCTCTAAGACTAGGTGCCATCACGACATCCTACGAAGGGGAATTGGGGTCGTGACAAGTTGGTATCAGAGCTCTAGGTTCATAGGTGCTACGATTATAAGCGAGTTTAGTAGAGTCTTGCGGATCGGTACGGAGACGTCTGTACTTATCTTCGAGAGGCTACGAAACTAATAGGAAACTTCACTTCTCTTCTTTCATTCCTATCAGGCTAGTTTATTAATTTCGGAGTTTGAGCCTCTATCATTCTATTCTCTCACAGATGGTAAGAACATGAGCCACAGTTACTGGCGACGCTTCCAGTTGAGCGTGTAGCTAGGGGCCAGAGTAGAGATAAAGGTTGAAGCTTAGGAGGAGCACGTGCTACAGCTAGAGCACCTGCCAGAGCAGCAGCAGCGGGGCCACTAGTAGCTCCGATTGGGGGGGTAAGCACCGGAGGCGCCTGTTGCTACCTCGAGACTTCAGGAGACTTTAGCGCAGTTCCTGAGCATGTTTGGTACATTGGCTGAGGTGGGATTGATTACTGTTACACCAGCTACTTCATAGACCAGGGGAGGAACTCAGACTCCCGCTGGCTATACTCCAGAGCAGCGAGTCCACATTTGTCAGGGTCCAGGTGTCATGCCAGCACAACCTATTATTGTAGTTCAGCCCACGGTTAGGGCAACAACAACTGAGGAAGAACAACTTAGACTTTAGAGGTTCAAGAAGTATCACCCTCCTACTTTCAGTGGCTTAGCTTAAGAGGATGCGCACGATTTTCTAGAGAAGTGTTATCGTATTCTCTGCACCATGGGTATTGTGGAGACTAGCGGGGTTGCTTTTACTATATTCTAGCTATCGGGAGCAGCATATCAGTGGTGGCGGGTTTAGAAGGAGAGTAGCCCAGCCGATGCAGCTTCACTTTCATGGACTCAATTTTCAGAGATATTCTTGAGAGAGTTTGTTTCCCAGACCCTTCGAGATGCATGGCGCACGGAGTTCGAGAAGTTGTGTTAGGGTACTATGTCAGTGCCAGAGTATGCTACTATATTTAGTAATTTGTCCAGGCATGCACCTGCTTTGGTTTCTACAGTTAGAGAGCGAGTCCACAAATTCATTTAGGGGCTCGGTTATGGTATCCCATTCAATATGGCTTGGGAGTTGGAGATGGATGTTCAGTTTTAACAGGTAGTAGAGATCTCTCGCCGATTAGAGGGCATGCGGGGCTAATGGAGAGAGGGCAGGGAGGCTAAGAGATCCCATAGACAGGGAGGATCTACCAATCGCTATTTTGGAGGCAGGGTACGTCATGGTAGAGGTTTTGTGGGCTAGCTAGTTCAGTTTGCACTTTAGGCTTCACATGGTGTTTCAGATATCTATGTGTCCTTGAGTACCCGTACCGGACAGCTTCCACAGCCATGTCAGCGGAGTGGTTGCTTTGAGTGTGGAGATACCAGCCACATGGTAAGAGATTCTCCCAGACTTCAGACAAATATGTCACAGCAGGGTATTCAGGCTATGAGTTCTGCTCCAGTTGCTACTATACCTGCGCCGCCAGCTAGGAGTGGAGGTCAGGCGAGTAGAGGTCTCCCTAGAGGGGGAAGCCAGGCCCATTGTTACGCTCTTTCTGGTTGGGGAGAGTTCGATGCACCAGATGATATCCTTACAGATATGGTATCAGTTGAGTATAGAGTCGCGTTTGTGTTACTTCGATCCGGTCCCATTTAATAGTAAGATTCATCTTACCTTGCTTCAGATATGGTTATGTTTTGTGATTGTTGTACTCTGTTCATGTGTTCACGCCAATTGAGAATTTTTTTTATGATAGCCCATGTCTATCGTTCTGGTTTGGCTGCTATTGTAGGTCATGAGACTTGGGTGGGCTTTCTGTTAGTTAAATATAGTAGGATTTGATGTTATCTCCAGATGGGTTGGGCTGACTTGTGGTTTGGGTGCTCTATAGGTATGGAATTTGTTCTGTGTTGTGGTTCTGGTTCTGGTTCTACGAAGTTGAGTTAGTAGTATGGGTAAATTGCTGAGATATTTACCTTACTTGTGATCCCGAGTTGAGGATGGGGACCTGGTGTTCCTTTTGGATAGGTGTGTTGGTGCCGGGCTATGCGCTACGATGAGGTCATATTAAGGTAAGATTTGTTGTGGTTGTTGCGTGTGTCTTGCTTCTTCCTTGTGGATTGTATCTGCAGTATGGTATCAGTGGGGAGTTGTGCCTGTTTAGCTTATTCGACGGTCCTCCCATGTGTTCCTCTTTTCATATTCAGTCAATTTCGAATTGTGCTTGTTAGGATTGGATTGCGATGTATGTGCCCAGGTGGCGTTTGAGGTGGCTTGTTGATCGGATGAGTGGTTATATAATTTGCATGTTCCTTGCATTATTTTCATAGTTGTGAAGGTTTGGAACGAGGTTCTAGTCAATAGGAGTCCGTATGCCGGTACTGGGCCTGGTAATGGGTAGGTACTATGGTCAGAGTTGTTGCTTTGGGTATATGGATGATGTGTTATGTCGTGTGGTTTACCTTGTGTGTGTATGCACAAGCTGTGGTAGCTAGTTGAGGATTTTACAGCGTGGTTGTGAGATAATAGGGCACTTGGTAGTCGTGGAAATTTGATTCTAAGGATTTTCGGCATGAGTGGAAGGAATAATTTTCGGTTGAGATGATGTTGTCGATATTATGTGGTTTGGGGTGACATGGGATAACCCGTGTGTATGTGCATAGTGAGTTTATATAGTGATTTGATGGTTTGGGAAAGATTCTTGGCACATTCGCGGATGAACGTTTATTTAAGAGGTGGAGAATGTAACGACCTGACCGGTTATTTTGAGCTTTAAGGTCCCGTTCAGTGATTTGAGATATTTAGTAGCTTCCTATTGTGTATTATGACTTGCGTGCATGCCCGTATTTGAATTTCGGATGTTTCGGGATGAATTTGGATGGCTGGTTCTCACTTTAGAGGCTTAAGTTGAAAATATTGACTGAGGTTTGACTTTTTTGGAAACGATCACGTAGTGGTGCTTTGATGGCTCCAATAGGTTCAGATCGTGAGTTTGGACTTGGGCATATGCCCGGAATCGAATTCGGAGGTCCCTAGGTTGATTTGTGTTGTTTTGCCAAAAGTTGGCAATTTAAAGGTATAGAATTTTGATAAGTTTGACCATAGGTTGACTTCATCTCTATCTTGTTTGGATTTCTTTATCGGGACTTGGAATAAGTCCGTTTTGTCATTTGAAATTTGTCTGCAAAGTTTGACGACATTCCGAGTTGATTTGATAGGAATCAGACGAACGGTTGTGTTTTTAGAAGTGCTTGAGTTTCATGTTTAATTCATGTGTTTTGAGGTCCGATTCGTGGTTTCAGATGTTATTTTGATGATTTGATCGCTCGAGCAAGTTTATGTTATGTTATTAGACTTGTGTTATTATTTGGTTTGGAGCCCCCGTGGCTCGGGTGAGTTTCAGACGCGTTTCAGAGAGTTCATAGGAGGTTCAGATTTTTGCTAGTGCTCAGATCTCGCATTTGCAAGAAATAGGTCACATTTGCGACTGTAGCATTTGCGAAGAGTACAGTGGCCTGAAGGGTTCGCATTGCAAACTTCCCATCACATGGATGTAAGATTCTTTGCTTTTGCAATGGATTCGTCGCATTTGCGGGGTTCGCATTTGTGAACCCCAGGTCGCAATTGCGACACCTGGGACTGGACAAAAAGGAGAGGGACAGAATGTTTGGTCTCATTTTCATATTTGTGAACCGTAAACTCGGTAGGAGGCAATTTTGAAGAGTGATTTTAATCTACAAACTTTGGGTAAGTGATTATAATCTATTTCTAATCATATTCCATCAATATATCTTAGATTTTAATATCAAAATCATGTGAATCAAATTAAAAATTTGTGAAACTTTGTCAAGTTTTTGAAAAATAAGAATTTGTGTTCTGAGAGTCGATTTGGATTTGGATTTCGAAACTAATCACACATATGAACTCGTGGGGTCATGGGTAGTCGGAATCTACCATTGGACCCGGGTTTTGACCGGGCGAGCCCGGAGTTGATTTTTGTTGACTTTTGAGCAATTGTGTAAAGATCATAACTTTAATTATTTGAATTGATTTCTCTTGCATTATTTGATGTTATTAAGTCGATTTTGGTTAGATTTTGTGCCGAGCGGAGGTGAATTGTAAAGGAAAAGCTATATTTCAGAATTGATTGAGGGCTTTTGAGGTAAGTATCTTGCCTAACGTTGTGTGGGGGAATTACCCCGTAGGGATTGTTTTGTTTGGACTATTTGAACATAGTGAAAGACGTGTGCACGAGGTGACGAGTGTGTGCACAACTTATATATGGAAATTTGACCGGCTTAGACTCTTTTGTTCTTATGTACATTAGAATGAAGTTGTCTTATCATGTTAAATCCTCCATTTGCTAACTTTACCCTTACATATTTTATTTGAAGTTGATTGATTCATGTTCTACCCTTGTTTCCAAATATACTCTTATATGCCTTAATTGAAGTTGTTGCCTTTTTTATTGCCATATTATCTCTTACGTAATTGCTTAACCTTAATTGAAGTTATTGTTATCCCTTCCATTGTTGACTTATCCTTATTTGGATTTATTGTTACATGTTATCTCTCTTATCATTGAGTTGTACCTATTTGGAATGATTGTTATATATTATCTCTCTTATCATTTAGTTGTACGTTTTTGGAATAATTGTTGCATGTTATCTCCTTTATCGTTGAGTTATACCTATTTGGAATCATTGTTACATGTTTATTTGGTTGCTACCTATTTATCCTTACTTGGTATCACCAAACCTTTACTGTATTCAGTTTTCCCTACGGTATTATTATCGGGTTGTTCATTGTCGCTAATTGTTGCTTCTAGTTTTCTATTGCAAGTACTGTTATTGTTTTACCATGCTTAGCTTTATATTGATATTGTTCCCTATTAGTTTCACAATAATACTTGCATAGGTTATTATGTCTAGTAGGTATCTTGACTGTTCCTCGTCACTACTCTACCGAGGTTAGTGTTGATACTTATTGGGTACCGCTGTGGTGTACTCATGCTATGCTTTTTTCACATTTTTGTGCAGATCCAGATACTTTGGAGTTGGTTGATCACTAGTTAGCTTACCGAATATTGCCGTGGAGACTTCAAGGTATACCTGCCATCGCGTTCGTAGGCCTCGGAATCACCCTCTAAAGTTATTTTGTACAATTTATTTCTATTCAGGAACAATTGTACTTGGAGAATTTCTAGTGAGCTTAGTAGAGCTTATGTCGTGTACTACCGGTTTTGGGATATTGTATCATGTTGGGATTGTTGGTTTTATATAGAAATATATGGTTTTTGTTTAATAGTGTTTTGGTTAAATTCTGTCATTTAATTCAGTAAGTGTTAGGCTTACCTAGTCTTCGAGACTAGGTGCCATCACGATATCCTACGGAGGGAAATTAGGGCCGTGACACCTACTCCTTTGAAATTTGCAGCTCCGTCGAAGAACATTCTTCACTCTAGGTATGATTCTGCAATATCTTCTCCGGCGAACAATACTTCTTCATCTTGGAAATATGTAATGAGCGGTTCAAAATCCTTGTCCACTGGATTCTCTACAAGGTGATCAGATAGGGCTTGTCCTTTGATGGCCCTCTGTGTTATGTACACAGTGTCAAATTCGCTCAGAATAATCTGCCATTTGGCTAGTTTTCTTCCTGGCATCGGCTTCTGAAAGATATACTTGAGCGGGTTGAGATGGGATATTAAATGCATTGTGTATGCTGACATGTAATGCCTCATTTTCTGGGTGATCCAAGTCAAGGCACAACAAGTGCGTTCTATCATAGTGTATTTGGCCTAGCATGGTGTGAACTTCTTGCTTATGTAATAGATGGCCTGCTCCTTTCTTTCGGTCTTATCGTGTTGTCCCAACACGCATCCAAATGCATTATCCAAGACCGATAGGTATAATAACAGTGGCTTCCCGGGCTCGAGAGGCACCAACACTGGTGGATTTGACAAATACTCCTTAATTCTGTTGAAGGCTTTTGACACTCTTCTGTCCATCTTGTAGCCGCATCCTTCTTCAACAACTTGAAGATAGGTTAACAACGTACTGTAGACTGGGCTATGAAACGGCTAATGTAATTCAGCCTACCAAGGAAACTGATCACATTCTTCTTGCTCTTGGGCGGTGGCAACTCTTGAATGGATTTGATCTTTGAAGGATCCAGGTCTATCCCTTTCCTTCTTACGATGAAACCTAGCAATTTTCCAGCAAGGACTCCGAATGTGCATTTTGCAGGGTTAAACTTCAGACTATACCTCCGCAAACATTCGAAAAACTGCTTCATGTCGTCCAAATGTTCTGAACTCTTTCGAGACATGATGATGACATCATCCACATATACCTTGATCTCTTTGTGAATCATGTCGTGAAAGAGGGTTGTAATGGACCTCATGTAAGTGGCGCCACCATTTGTGAGGTCGAATGGCATGACTCTGTAGCTGTAAACTCCCCAAGGCCTGTGAACACTTTATTTTCTGCATCTTCTTCGTGCATCATGATCTGATGGTACCCAGGGAAACAATCCACGAATGACTACAGTTCTTGCTTTGCACAGTTACCGATGAGGATATGAATATTTGGTAAAGGGATATCATCCTTTGGGATGGCCTTGTTAAGATCTCGATAATCAACGCATATCGGGATCTTCCCATCCTTCTTTGGTACTGGGACGATATTTGCCAGCCATGTGGGCTAATTGATGATCCTCACTACGTTCGCCTCTATTTGCTTGGTTACTTCTTCCTTTATCCTCAAACTCAAGTCAGGTTTGAACTTTCTGTGTTTTTGTTTTACTGGCGGTCTAGCGGGATCGGTAGGCAATCGATGTGAAACGATGTTAGTGCTCAACCCAGGCACATCATCATACGACCATGCGAACATATCGATGTACTGTCGGAGGAGCTTGACCAATTCTTCTTTCTGCTCTATTTCTAGATGGATGTTGATTCGGTTTTCCTTCATGTCTTCTTCGTTTCCCAGGTTGACCACTTCTGTCCCTTCAAGTTTAGGCTTTTTCTCTCTTGCGAGAGGTTATCCGGCATCATGCTTTCACTGTATTCCTTGTAATCTGGATCGCGTTGCTCGAGGATTTCATTACATGTCATAATCGCGGATGCGGGTTTTTATCGTTTGATTACTGAAAATAAAAACAAAGTATAAATGAAGCGATAAATAAATTTGCAAACAATTTTAAGGAAGCATTTCTTTTTATTTCATCAAAAGAGGAACGCTTGAGCGTTCAAAGAGGTGAATGACAAAAAAGTACAGACACAGTTCAAGCCTCAATTTACTATGTGCTCTTTTCAAAAGTTTTACAATTCCACATTACCAAGTCTCTCGGCGAACCAAAGACGGGCTGGTGGTCCAATTCTACAACTCTTCTCCTAGTTCAGCATTCTGAATGGTTGGTGTCTTGATATCAACTTTGTCACAACACTCCTCGATCATGGTCATGAACAGCCTTCCTATATAATCGTTGATGTCGTCCTCTGGTGTTGAGCTCTGACCCACACCTGAAACACGCTCTGGTATAAAAGCTTTCTTCCTGAAGCTACAGGTACAAGTCTTCCCAGTCGGAGGCTGATACCCTATGTCGGCTCTACCTTTCTGCCCACTCGGCTCAATCGGCTCTGTTATCCTATCTGAGCGGGCCCCCATCTCGGTCCCTGGTCTATAACCGTACTTCATCATTTCCCTCATTGCCATCTTTGATCTATATGGTGTGTGCATTCCTAGATTTTGCTCGGTCTCTTCTATTTTTGCGGTCTGCATGGAAAGCGACCCCATCTAATCCTTCTATAAATAGAATTGCATGTTCCAGATAAGCTGACTGGCTCCATTCTTTGTGTATTACAATATCTTTAGAACCCCACTCAAACTCCATGCACTGGTGTAGGGTAGACGGGACTGCCCCTGCCATGTATATCCAAGGTCTTTCTAGCAACAGGTTGTATGAAAATGAAATATCCATCACTTGAAATAGTATGGGAAACTCGACTGTTCCAATTTGCAGAGCCAAATAAATTTCTCCAATGACGTCCTTTTGTGACCCGTAGAAAGCTCTTACCCTCACATGACTTTCTTTTACCTCTTTCAGATGAATACCCAACTTTTGCAGGGTAGAGACAGGCAGATATAGACTCCTGATCCTCCATCAACAAGTACTCGGTACACCACCTTATCTCCACATTTGACAGTGATATGTAAAGTTTTGTTGTGACCCACGCCCTCTATAGGAAGTTCATCTCTTCGAAAAGTGATCATATTTGCTTCGACCATATTCCCGATGGTTGCTTCCAGTGCCTCGCTGGTGGTGTTTCTCGGCACACTCACTCAACTTAACACTTTCATCAGGGTGTGTTTGTGACTGTCGGAATTCATCAATAAATCCATGATTGATATTTGTGTCAGAGTTTTCTTCACTTGTTCCTCCATGGAGTATTCTTTGGCTGACATCCTCTTCCAGAATTCTATGGCCTTCGAGTCTGTTATATTCCTTCTCTGAATCTATTCCCTTCCTGAATTCCCTCGGTTTACATCTTCTGGAGCGTAACACCTCTACAACTTGGTGATTCCGCGAGCTGCTACGGAATCCGTCATCTTGGCTTTCTCTTTATGTTGATATGTCCACGAGACCGTCTTGTATTCCCGATCCTCTTCATCCTCGATAGCAGCAGTGGGCTATTGCTGGTAAGTTCGGACCATCACTATGGGTTTTAACTGTACTGTGATCATTAGAGTCCTTCTACGTGGGACCATTGTTTCCTCAACATTCCCTATTATGACGATAGTTCCTTTCAAATCATACTCTTCATTCAGGGTGATCATATTAGCTTTTTGATTCCGATAGTTTAGCAGTGGGTTGCGGTTCACATTAGGCGGAGCTGGGGAGTACTAAATGGCTCCACTTTTGATCAGTGACTCAATTTCATTTTTCAGTTTGAAGCATTCCTCGATGTCGTGCCCGGTACATTTGAGTGGTAGACGCACTATTTGGTTGCATCAAAGTATTTCAGGGGATACTCAGGAAACCTTCCTTCTATCGGATGCATCTAACCTGCTCTCCTCAATCTTTCAAATAGTTGAGCCAACGATTTAACAACTAGAGTGTAGTTTCTGGGACATCTCTCTTCAAAATTTTGGCGAGGTCGGGGTGCATAGGTGGATCAGGTTTGATGAGTGGTAGATTGAACTGGAGAGTATGGTTATGGTGGATTTTGATTTATATGGGCGTGAGGTGGGTTATATTGAGGTTGGGGATTGTAGTATGGTTCTGTGTTATATGCTAGGGCATAAGTAGGTGGGTGTGGGGAAGTGGTATTTGGAGAGTAAGAAGCATTTTTGTGGTGTGGATTGGACTGGTAATAGGGGATTATTGTTGATATCTCTTCCATTTTCTTCTTTTTGCTGCCTATTGAACCGGATTGGATTGCTTTGCTAGCTGCTTGCAGTGCGGCCATATATTGTACCTTGCCGGACTTTATACATTCCTCTAAAATGTCTCCAATTTTGACGAGCTCAGGAAACTTCTACCCCATCATGCCTATCATTTTCTCAAAGTAGATCCGTTCCTGAGCCCTGATGAAATACTTAGTCAACTAACTGTCGTCTAATAGGGGTTGTGCTCTGGCAGCCTCTGACCTCCATCGATGTGTATACTCTTGGAATGATTCTGACCATTTCTTGTGCAAGTTTACCAGTGAGAACCTATCAGAAGTAGTTTCTATGTTGAATCCGAAGCGATTCACGAAAACCTCTACCATACCAGCCACTCCCTCCAGTTTCGGGGATCAACTCCTTATGCACAACTTCATCCTTAACTTCTCATTTCTTCCTACTCCAACTAGCTTATTGTAGTAGGCTCTCAAGTGTGCATGGGGATATCCTGTCCCATCAAAGATATCAAACTTCGGAGGCTTATACCCTATTGGCATGTCCACATCAAGATGGATACACAGATCCTCATAGTCTAGACTTTCGCTCCCTCGAGCGACCTAAAGATTCTTTATTTGTTTTCTCAATGCTCGTAATTGCTCGGACATCAATTAATCCTCCTTATACTTAGCTTCCCTTTCCATTTTGGAATATTTATCAACCTCATGAGGCAACCTGACCATGATGGGCACAGTGAAGGTGGGTTCTGAAATGACATATACGGGAGGAACATATCGCTCATGTGCAGCAGTATGTGCCACGGGTATGTGCTGGTGTTGGTTAGTGGTGAAGGTGACGCCATCCCGAGGAGGGGTATGAACTGTGTTGGTGGCAACCAGTGGGTGTTTCAGTGTTTGAATATAATTTGGTATGCAAGGAGTCTGTATGGGAGGGTTTGGTGGGTTCGCAGGGGTTAGTGGAGGTATAATCTGGGTGGTAGGGATAGAAGCCGAAATATTGTTTACTAGGCGAGTAGTGGAAGGAAAGTGGTCGGGGATTGAATTTAGATAAGGAAAATGAGGTGGTTGTGGGAGCGTCGTCACAGCCAGATGTGCCAATTCCCGAATGTGTTGTACTTCCTCCCTCAATGATTCCATCTCTTGGGCTATCCTGGTCACATGTTCATCATTGATCGTCTCATCCTTCTCTCCCAATCACCGCGGGCTATCAGCTATTACTAGAGCATTTTTGATCGGTTTATCTGTCACATACATCTTCCCTCTCGATCTAAAGTTATACGGTGGTTCTGCCAGTTTTGGGTCGACACAAACCAACTTTTCTTTTAGGGAATAATTACACAATAAGAAAAGAAAAGAAGTCAGTTTCAGTGGTTGTACAAGTAATGGGCACACATAGCAGTTAATTCACATATTTAGGCAAGCTCGTTTTCCTAAGATTCGAGGGACCCCTCTTTGTCGGAGGTAGGCCTAAGTCGCGAATATTTGACAAATAATTAGATTTGACGCATTCAGATCCGAAGCAAATTTTAGTTTTCATTGATAATATTTGGACTGTAATAGGCAAGAGCATAGGTTACCGCATTACTTCCATCATTCATAGAATTACATGGGCTCATACAAACTTTCCCTTAGGGAAATGATAAAGTTCGGGATAAAGATACAAAGTGAGGAAAAGAGTGAAATCAACCAACTTCTGGTAACCATCCTCATAATCATTCCCCATATCTTCTTCTTCTTATGGTTCTTCCTCCGAGTCCTCTTAAACTTCTTCTTCTTCATCATTGAACTCGGGTTCTTCCTTCGGATCTTCCTCCAGTTCAGTATACATTCAACTACTCGGTCATCATCCTCAGCGGGTGGCAACATGTGATCAATTGACCCTGGGACCGCTTTGTGGTGCATGGAGGTAGTCACGAGGTAGTATGGTAAGATCTCATGATAGATTTGCAGAGCCGCCACTACATTCTCCAGCTAGGTTATTCCTTACTGACTTGGTTGGGCTAGATCGTCTTCTTCATTGATCCAAACATAATATTCTGGAGTGCACCACGAATTCTGAGCCATTGGCATGGTGACAAGATCAATCCACTTCTCCAGAAGCCTCCCTATCCTTGGTATTGGGATCTACCCATTGAATGCTTCTTCATACAGTGTTGTCCTTGTTTAGAGAGGTACATCCTGAATCAACCTAAACTGCCTAAGAACTCGTAGGGTAAGTATGGATGGATATCCTCAAGTCTGGTCAGCTCGATAAAATACTTCTGGGGAGTCCTTCGGATTGCTCTTCCGCCCAGCCATGATAGCTTCCATTGATCCATTCTCCTCTTAAGTTGGCCAGCATCTCTCTCCATTCTTCCTCTCCATGTGGGGAGACCCAATGCCTTATTCCTTCTATGTGACTTCTAATCATGTTGCTGACACCCACAAAGTAGTCAACAATGGTCTCTCATTGAAAGAAGTGCTCTGTGGCCTAAATTAGAAGCAGTAGGTTACAACATTTGAAGAAGTCATACCCCCGGGAACATGCGGACAATGCTCTGAGAATCTCTGTTAACACCATGGGTACCAAAGCGGCTTGGAGGTTACCCCAGAATGTTTCCAAAAGCACAAGCGTCAAGTTAATATTGATCCGTCCTTTTCTTTGTGGGAAAACTAACAGTCCCAGCAGCGCTAAAGAGAAAGTTATGGGTCGGAGACTTTCCCACGTTGCCTGATCACACTGAAATTCTCCATAGATTTCACGATGTCCGAACCTGTCCGACAATTGGTCCAGGCTTATCCATCCATCTTCAATGTTTTTTAACCCCCGACTATTTGCCAGACCCAAAGCATCAAGAAACTTGTAGACGGGTATGGTGACTGGTAGTATCGGTTTCCTCCATGTAAATGGAAGCTCCGTGCAACTAGTAGCTTCTTCCAACATTGGCACCAACTCACAATCAGCAAACTTGAAAACTACTTTGACCGGGTCCCAGAACTCTATCAGCAAGTGGGTAAGCACTTTGTCAGCTCGGATATTTAGCAAGGCAGTCATTGCTCCTAGGTGTGTCCTGATTTCGTCTGCATGTTCTCAGCGAATATTCTTCAACCATTGCTTAAGCTTGTGTGGTGCTCCCATCCCTATATTGATCTCGGGGATATTTTGGTTGATTTCCATTTTTGAAGAGAGTAGAGAAAAGGGGTTTGATAAGTGTTTGCTTCTTATCTTAAGTGTCTCGTTATGATTGGTTCGTCTTTCCACAAACGTTATGTCATTGGGTGCATGACCTATTGACATTATGGTGGCTTTCCTAATTGTATGTCGTTGCTAAGGACCGATTCACCTAAGTTTTATGCACTATGGCCTATGTTTCCTAGAGTATAGTGTTTCCTATTGGATTGGACTGATTGCTGCGAGAAGTTATGTCAATTGACCTGATAAAGCCATTCTCTGAAACTAAAACATTTTGAAAGAAGGTTCGAAGGGGTGTAAAAGACAACCCTCGCGTGCCATTGTGTGTGATAGTGTACGACCAAGACTCGATAGGAAAGGGTGTGATGGCAGTATATATATAAAGTTGTAACAGATAGTGATGTTAGTAAAAACATTTAAAATAATCAAATAAGCATATACGAGCAGGTGAGGCAGGTAAGCATATAATTCCAAATTAAACACAGTTAAAGTAGTATACAAACAATCCTAAATTCGAGGTCTAGTCTAAGTCTGCTAAGGTAAGAACCTAGGTATGAAACCCTCTGCTGAGCCGCCATGCTGTTGCACCCTATTTTGCACGAGTCAAAACAAGATTCAACTAGTGGTTTCCCTGTTGATGATAAAGAGAGTCGCCACATAATATTTAAAGGTATACTCGGGTACCTATTTAATTACTAAAATCATTTCTCTATTAGTCGGCTAACCGGTGAGATTTTGGGTAAAGGTTCTTGTTCTTCTAAGGGGAAGGTGTTAGGCACCCCTTAAAATCTACCTGAGGTAGCTCCATAGGACTTAGATTAGATTTAAAGGATTAGTTGTCTATACTCTATTTTAACTAGTGCTAAAAGTATGGTATATTGTATATATATTTTAGAACTTATTACTTAATAATGTACATGTAGTTTTAAAAGGGATATAAGTTTATAAAAGCTTTTAAGAAAATATTTGCATATATATGATTGAAAGAGTTTTGAAGTATGTATATAATGTTTGTGTTTATAAAACCTTGTGAGATGTAACTAAGTTATAAAACACGTTGTCTTTAAATGATGTGATGATTTATAACTCTAATAAAGTAAGGGTGTTGTAAAGGAGTGGATCTTAGATATACCTTAGTTTTCAAATCTTATATTTTAGATTTGAAGAAATTGTTAGAAGCCGCCCCTTGGTTGGGTAGCAGCACTTGTTTGTTTCTTTGTAGAAAAAACGCGATTTAGAAGACCAATTTCAGATTCCGTTTTTGATTTTGAAAAGAGGAGACTTTCATCCATCGATAGGACTGTTTTGGTTTCAAAATTATTCATAAAAATTGTTATTAATAGCATGAGATATTAATAGTATGATTAATGAATTATAACTATCTACTACTAAGTCTAACACTTTTTTTAATCCTATGTTTTTAGGGCTTGCCTAGATTATCTACATGATTCAAAGATATAAAACAACATCCAATCAAATATAGTAAGTGCTATATACATGTGGGAAATAAGGACAGTAAACTTTAATAAAGTTGTAAAAGAAGAGAATGGACTCTGGTTTGGGCCTAAAAAGAAGCAAGCCCAGCAAGTAGCGAGAACAGGCAGCAGTAACTTCAGACTCCAATGTGCGCAGGTACATGACTTGGACTTGAGTTCTTTGAGAACTCGGCAGGCCCAATGGTAATACATGTTCAAGAAAGAAGAAGAAAGTCATTAGATATTCTACTCAATGTTCATAATTACACATGAAATAAACTAGTATGGGCCTAAGATAAATTACAACAATCAATAGCAATCCAAAATATGAAAACTAGTGTGGAGTCAGAGATGGTGAAGTGATTCACAATGAAAGCCTTTGTTGTCGTTAAACACTAAACCTAAAAGGATTAATAAATATCAATAAATTAGAGGCTAAGGGTAAAATTCCATTTATGGTCAAGGTACTCTTTGGATCCCTGGCACTTCAAAGTTCTCAAGAGTCTCGAGGCCCAGGGCTGTGCATGTGTCAGGGAGAGTACCTCAACCAAGAACTAAACTCTAATCCCAAATACCCCTAACTACTCAGACTCATTCTTCCCTACATGTTTAATTACTAATGAGGCACTCAATGTAGGTCCCCATACCACAATTATAGAACACCATAGGAGTATATACATTTCTCATAACAACTAATACAGAATACCATGGGATCATAAGATAGCCAATCACACTATTGTAACCGCAATCCAAACATAAGTATATGATTCACTGTGAATAATGTGACATGTAGGTATGCTCAAAAGAAATTAGCTTCAAGCACACATAGAGACAAGAGCATTATCAGATTACTATTAGAAACCCAAATACCTGAAATCACATGTCTTAAGAGTAAAGTAAATGCATGATTCAAACATATAAAAAGTCCCTGGGCATAGATACATTCTCTTAACATCCTTCAATTGGATTAGTCAAGGATTGGTTTTAACTAAGTCTTATCTTTCAACATACATACAGGTTAACTGCTTCATTTGGAATTTCTAAAGAGTATTAACAGAGACACAAGTTAATAACTTCAATTATAACTTCTAAAGAGTATTAAAAGGATACATATTAATAACTTCAATTGAAACTTTCTAAAGAGTACTAACAGAGACACATGCTAAAAGCCCTGTTTCACTCTAAAGAAAATGGCAGGATCACTTCTTTATAAAAGCTTTTAGCTTCATACTAATCTCATTGGAGAATAAAGCATACTAATGTACTGAAACAGGACAGTAGATTCACCTTAGATTCAAAAGCTAAACCTAGTTCATTTATGTGCGTATAGTTAAGTTTTAAGGACAATGTATAGAAGTACATGGTTATGGAAAATAAGCAGAAGTATTGAAGAGCAGGATGAGTGCAGGGTATCAAAGAGAACACCCACAGGAGAAATTTAGCAGAGGTCATATTATTACAGACATGAATAATTTTATCATCATGGAATTAGGCTAACAATGTCACTACATGAGTTTCAAAAAAGGGGCAGTGGTATCATTATATTGGTGAATCTGTTAAGCAGATCAAGTATGGGATTTTAGGTATAGTAAAACACAATTTCAGCACTTTAGCACAACAAATGAAGCATCAGAACATGAATATGTCTTAACCAAACCTCATATATTAAGTTATGTATACAACTTTCAGAATACACACAAGAGTGGTACATGAATCTAATTTGTTAAGGACATGTCTATATAGTGTGATCAAATAGTCATGAGGTTTATGAGAGAATCAGTGACCTTCTAAGAGTTAACAAAATCATAGAGGCATGTCAAAAAAGAAGAGATAGGTTCAAATATCATGAACTGGTATTCCAAAACTAAGATGACAGTCTAGTGTTTACCGCTAAACAGGTACACATTCATTTAAGTCTAATTTATCAGATGAATCACTACAAAATGCAAATAATACACAAGGCAGGTTAGTATAGCAGTCATAGTGGTGCCAATAGAACATCAGGGAGGTCTTAAACTAGCTATCAGGATAGTTTGAGAGTTCTTAGGCTATTTTCAAAGCTTAACAGTAGGTGTACATCATCAGATGTTCACTAGGATTAATACATAGTTCTAATCTCAACGAATTAAGAAATTTTTGATTTTAGAATCAATTTATCAACAATATGCCATTAACAAACACATGAAAAACAGTCAGCCATTAGCACATTAACAACATCATTTAGTAAGAAATAATAGAACAAATCATTCTTGAAAATTCAGACGATTAAAAAGGAGAGTAGAGTTGAGGTTTTACTGACCTCCTTTCGGGCAACAAACCAAACAAAAGGCTCAGTTTAACCGTTTAGAAGTCCAAGACTCAGACTTTAATTAGTAACTTATTACTAGAAAAGAGAGGAAGCTGAAATCGAGTAAAGACTTAGCTTCAATTGAAAAGATTCTAAACACTATTGTTTTAGCTATTAATTCTTTTAGATTGTTAGGTGTTGTTAGTGATTGCTAGGTGAGTGCATTGAAGACACTATTTATAGTGTCCATTGAAGCCTTAGGGTTCTAACAAATTCAAAATAGTGAGTGGAAGATGACGATGAGTTGATGATGTGAGCATAATCAGGTGATATCAGAAAGAACAGAGGGAGAATCGATGAAGGAGTTTTACCTGGGCGTGTGAGGATCAGAAACAACTGTTGATGAGCAAAAAATCCATCGTCTAAGACTCCAATGTCCAGGGGTCACTACGTTTGACCTCTGGACATCGAATACTCTTGATGAAGCTCTGAGAAATTCTCATGCATGCTCCGATTTGATGGAGCATAAGAGAAATCAGGAGATTTAGAGTTTCATTCTTTTGGTCTAGGGTTAAGATTTGGGAATTTCGAATTCTATTAGTGAAAGGGGAAATAAACATGCGGGATTCGGGGATAGGGGACAAATTGAGTGTTGTGAGGTTCGAATTTGTGATATTGCACCAATTTGTGCAAGGTTTCTTGACTGATGGGCATGGAGGGTTTGAGAGAAGAGAGAGAAAAAGAGGAAAGAGAGGCGGTCGTTCAACGTTAAAATGATTAGGGTTATGGGGATACTTAAAATAGTAAGTATGATATATTTCGTAATTATAATAATACTAATATAAATTATTAATTTCAAAACTACTATTACTTAATTAATTTTGTGAAAATAGGTATTATTGATTGAAAACGTTTTCAAAACAGTCATTGCAAATTATCAAGTATTAATAAATTAATTTTAAAAGGGAGGGCCAAAATTGATCGTCAACGACGGTCATACCCTCTTGGCGTAGCTGCTCAAACTGCCTACGCAACTCCTCTCTGCAGGTCTGTGGGACAAACTTCTCTAAGAAGAGAACTGAGAACTCATTCCATGTAAATGGCACTGCATCGGTTGGCCTGCTCAACTCATAAGCCTGCCACCCTCGGTAGGCTGCCCCGGTTAGCTGAAAAGTAGTGAGTGAAACCCCACTGGTGTCCAAAATACCCGCCGTGCAAAGAATCCGCTGATATCGGTCTATGAAATCCTGGGCATCCTCCGACTCTTCTCCACTGAACTCTGGAGGCTTAAGCCTCCCAAACTGCTACAGTCTCTTCTGCTCCCCATCACATGTGAGGACCAACCTCGGCCCTAGTAGTAGCAACCGGCTAAACTAGCAATACACCTGGTGTCTGGAGTCCCTAAGCTACCTGCTCTAGAGTACGGGCAGCGGGAGTTGGAGCACCTCCCCCGGGCTGGTCCAACCGACTCAACCATATCTAGTACCTACTTCTAAGCTAGAGCAACTGGTGGCTCCACAAGTGTTGCTCTTGATATAGTACGAGCCACACCTCGGCATCTACCGCGGCCCTGGCCTCTCGCAGCCCTAGCTGGTGGTACTGGTGGCATCCTCTTGATCCGATCACACGTGCTCTCAAAATCTGTGAGAGAATAAGAGAGTCAAGTTCAAAATTTTAGAAATAACAAATATGCACGATAAGAATACAAGAAAGTGAAGTTTTCTAACAGTTCGGTAGCCTCTCGAAGATAAGTACATATATCGCTGTACCGATCTACAAGGCTCTACTAAGCTTGCTCATGACTCGTAATACCTATGAACCTAGGGCTCTGATACCAACTTGTCACGATCCAAAAATCCCAACCCGTCATGATGGCGCCTAACACACCAGCTAGGTAAGCCGAAACATAACAATAAAGACCCAAAATAATAGAATTTATAGAAATAGCATAAGTCTAAAACCTCAATGTATCAAAATACTTCCAATACAAGATAAATCCCCAAGAAAAGGGCAAATATGGAGTTGTGAGCTATACAATGGAATACAAGTATGAGAAACAACTAAATAACAATACTGTTTGAACTTAAATAATAGTACATAAGAAAGACAAGTAAAAACTGTGGCCAAGGATGCAGCTCTACTTCGCCTCTCGATGCTCAGTCCAATAAGAGAATCTATCACTGATAACTGGTCCCCATACCTGGATCTGCACAATTAAGTGCACAGTGTAGTATGAGTACAACCGACCCAATATACACAATAAGTATTGTAAAACCTCGATGAGGAAAAAGACGCACTAATTATAAATGATACTAACTATAACCTATACAGTTTCATCATTTTAACAAGTACAAAATAATAATGAAATCAAGTCATAAAGCATAGGAGGAAGCATCTCTGTGTGCATGTGTACAGTTACTCATATACTCTGTTCAGTCAATGCTCAGCATATAGAGATGATATGCAGTTAAATTAGGTAATTAACCATGAAAATGGCAAGTAATGATGAAATGCAAAATCCAAACAAACATTGGAAAGATTTCCTCAACCTTTTCATATCCGTACCAAACCACTGATATGTTTTCCTCAATATCTGCGTAAACACCATCAAGAGAGAAACATGAGAGGATGACCCTAGGGGAATTGATCCATATCCACATGCAATCACGACCAATTCAACATGCTACCAGCCCGACATAGTCACATGCTCGATATCATAATCCGCCCGGCGTGGTCAAAGCATAACAATATAATCCGCCCGGCGTGGTCACAGGCATATCAATATAATCCGCCCGGCGTGGTCACAGGCATATCAATGTAATCTGCCCGGCATGGTCACAGGCATGGCAACACAAAATATGAATGGCATGGTCACATGCATAACATAATTTGCTATGCGTGGTGACAGGCATGACAACACAATTCGCCTGACGTGGTCATAGGCATCCAGTCTAATCATATCACACATGAGAAAATAAACAAGAATACATGTATATGACGAATAAATAACAGATCTCATGCTCCTAGACTGGTATAGATGACATGCTAAAGTGTAGGCATGTGAAAAATGTGCTATCATAGCTCAAATTGGCAAATCTCATCACAAAATAGCATTTATCAAGTTCATTCAGGGATTAAACCTCTATGTAGCCTCAATCATGACTCCAATAGTTCACAATAATGTTAAAAAAATAATAAACATCATAACTTAAAGCTTAACAGTCAAATCTAGGCATATCATAGCTTAAGCACAACACAAGCATGGACAAATACCTCGGTGTTAGCATATGGGCTCAAACCCCACACATGTGCGCACCTATAGCACATAGTTATCACCAATAATTCAGGCAACTAGTGCCTCAATCAAGTTTAGATAAGATACTTACCTCAAGAAAACCAAATCACTTTCCTAACAAGCACTTCCCGCGCGTATCAACCTCCGGAAGGCTCGAATCTAGCCAAAATAACGTAATACTATCAATAAAAGCCATAGGAAGTGATTCCAAAATATAAAGCTAAGGTCTTTAACTCAAGTCAAAAAGTCAACCTCAGGCTCTCACCTTGGAACCCAACAAAATTCACAAATTCCTAACACCCATTCAATTATGAGTCCAACCATACCCAAATCATCCAATTCTAACCACAAATCGCCCCTTAAATCCTCAAGTTTCACTCTCCAATAACATAGTCCAAAAATCCCCAACTTCTAACTTAGTTTCATGAAAAATAGGTGTAATAATCAATGGGTATTCAATATTAATGGACAAAAGTAATTAAAAGTCACTTACCTCTTCAATATAGGTGGAAACCTCTCCAAACATCGCCCTAGCCTGAACTTCAAAATCCCAAAAATGAGAAAATCAACTAAAACCTTTAGTACAAATCACAGCCTAGCAATTTCGCTTCTGCAGCTCTCAGAGTCGCACCTGCGAGGCCGCACATGCGGACTCACCATCGTAGGTGCGAGATTTCATTAACTTACAGACCTAGCGCACCTGCGGTCAAAGCTCCGTACCTATGAGACTGCTTCTGCGGCCCCTCGCCCGCTTTTGTGCATCTGCATTTGCTGATAGCCTACCACATCTGCGACCATGGCCAAGCCAAGCATACTCCGCACCTGCGGACCTTTCATCGCAAAAGTGCTTTCGCTTCTGTGAAAACACCCTCGCATCTGCGTTCCTCTCAGACTTTACTCCTCTTCGCATCTGTGCATACCTGGCCGCTTCTGCAGTTCCACTCCTACGGTTACACTAGAATTGATGCTAACAACCTTTCCATAAGTCAAATTCCTAATCCGATTTCAATCCGAATCACCCCCGAGGCCCGCAGGACCCCATCCAAATGTATCAACAAGTCCTAAAATACAATAAGAACTTAGTCGAAACCTCAAATCATATCAAACAATAGCAAAATCTCGAATCGCACCCCAATTCAAGCCTTATGAAACTAACGAACTTCCAACTTCTAAAACTAATGTCGAATCATACCAAATCGACTCTGATTGACCTCAAATTTTTTATATAAGTCATAAATGATATAACAGACCCCTTCCAACTCCCGTAACCAAAATCCGAGCCCGGTATCAACAAAGTTAACTCTCGGTCAAACTTCTCAACCTTCCAACCTTGCAACTTTCTAACTTTTGCTAATTCAAGCCAAAACGACCTACGGACCTCCAAATCATTATCCGGACATACTCCTAAGTCCAATATCATCATACAAAGCTATGAAGACCATCAAAACTCTATTCCGAAGTCATTTACAGACAAGTCAACATCTCAAACATCCCTAAAACCAATCATATAACCACAAATGGACATAGAAGAAGCGAAAAATACGAGAACATGGCTATAATACTCAAAACGATCGGCCGGGTCATCACAGATGTGAAGGAAATTACCCTACCTTCTTGCATCAACACCACGCCCAGCGCCCAGCCCAATATGTGATTCCTCACAATACACTATGTAAGACCCCAAACCCTTAGGCAACACCAACACTGAGGTTGTAGTCAAAGTAGTCTTGATCTTTTGAAAGTAAGCCTCACGCTCCTCGGACCATCTGAAAGGAGCACCCTTCTGGGTCAATCTAGTCAAAAGGTGAGGCAATGAATGAGAAACCCTCTACGGAATGGTGATAATATCCAAATCTCAGTAGCTGAAGACGGTATGGACCAACTCTGAACTGCCTCAATATTTTTCGGATCTACCTTGATCACTTCACTAGACACCACATGACCCAAAATATGCTACTGAATCAATCCAGAATTCACACTTGGAGAATTTTGCATATAACTTCTTCTCTCTCAAGGTCTGGTATACGATCCTCAAATGTTGCTCATGATCCTCCTGACTATGGAAATATACCAAGATGTCGTCAATAATCACAATGATGAATAAGTAAAGATATGGCTAGAATACATTTTTCATTAGATGCATGAATGCTACTGGGGCATTGGTCAACCCAAATGACATCACGAGAAACTCGTAGTGACCGTTCCGAGTCCTGTAGGCAGTCTTCGGGATGTCCAGATCCCGAATCATTAGCTGATGATACCTTGACCTCAAATCAATCTTCGAGAACACTCTGACACCCTCAAGCTACTAAAATAAGTCATCAATGCGCTGTAATGAGTACCTGTTCTTCACTGTAACCTTGTTCAACTACCTATAATCAATAGACATCCACATCGAGCCATCCTTCTTCTTTACAAACACTATCAGAGCACCCCAAGGTGATACACTAGGCCAGATGAAACCCTTATCAAGCAACTCTTGCAGTTGTTCCTTTAACCCCATTAACTCCGCTAGTGTCATACGATATGGTGGAATAAATTGGGCTGAGTTCCTGGCAACAGGTCAATACTAAAATTGATATCCCTATCGGACGACATGCTTGAAAGGTCTACTGGGAACACATCTGGGAAATCTCTCACTACTGGAACTAATTCAACTGTAGGAGTATCAGCACTGACATATCTCACAAAAGCTGTAACGACCCAAACAGTCGTTTTGAGAATTTACACTTTGCTCGATAGTTTATGAGTTTGAGTAGCTCCGTACGATGTATTTGCATTTGTGTGAATCGTCAGTTTTAGTTTTCAGATTATTCGGGACTAATTTGGAAGAATGATTCTCAACTAGGGAGCTTTAAATTTGAAAGAGTTGACCAAGTTTGACTTTTTAGTATTTGACCTCGGATTGGAATTTTATGGTTCCTCTAGCTCTGTTGGGTGATTTTGGACTTAGGAGCACGTCCGGATTGTGATTTGGAGGTCCGTGGTTGAATTTGGCTCGAAATGGCGAAAGTGCAAATTTTGAAAAGTTTGACGGGAGTGAAATTTTGGATATCAGGGTCGGATTCTGATTCTGGAAGTTGGAGCAGGTCTGTAATGTCGAATGTGACTTGTGTGCAAAATTGGAGGTCAATCAGACGTGATTTGATAGGTTTTGGCATTGGTTGTGGAAGTTTGAAGTTTCAAAGTTCATTGATTTCGAGTTGAGGTGTGATTCATCGTTTTGATGTTGTTATGTGTGATTTGAGGCCTGGAGTAGGTCTGTGTTATGTTATTAGACTTGTTGATATATTCGGATGGGGTCCCGAGTGGCTCGGGTGAGTTTCAGACGAGGTTCGAATCATTTCATTGCATTTTGGATTTTTGCTAAGCTGCTGGTTCTGGTGATCCGCACCTGTGACTGGTATTGCATAGGTGTGATGGTCGCAGAAGCATTAGTGAAGTCGCAGAAGCGAGAAGAGGATGGGTGAGGAAGACCGCGAAAGCGTATTTTTGTATCGCACCTGCGTGCACGCAAATGCGAGATTGGAAGTGCATGTGCGAAAATCTTCGCAGAAGCGTAATTTGATATCCGCAGGTGCGGGGGTTGCTGGGCAAGGCTATTTTCGTAGAAGCAAAGTTACCGCAGAAGCGGTGGTCACAGATGCGACGATCTGTCCGCAAATGCAGAATCGCTGGGCAGAATGTTATAAGTTCGAGGGTTGGTCATTTTTATCACATATTGAGCTATGGACTTCGGAATGGAGCGATGTTTGGAGCAAATTTCATCGTAAGGATTGGGATAAGTGTTTTGTACTCGGTTTCGATTACTATTCATGAATCCATCTTCATTTTTAGCAATTGGATTGTGAAATTTATAGAGGAAATTGGGGGTTTTGGCCTAAAGTTTCATAATATGAATTTTTGAGTTTTGAACATTGAATTGGAGTCGGATTTGAGTGAAACTGGTATGATTGGACTCGTAATTGAATAGGTTGTTGGATTTTGCAAATTTTGTCGGGTTTCGAGGTGCGGGCCCGGGTTGGGATTTTGGTCGATTTTTATGCTTTTGATTCAAGATTTGATCTTTTTTGTTCAGAATTGGTTCCTTTAGCCTTTTTTGAGATACTTGAGTTGTTTTTGATTAGTTTCGGGCTATTTGGAGGTTGGAACGCACGAGATGGCATCTTTGGAGCATCGTTTGGCTTGTTTGGCATTGGTATTGGCTTGTTATAGGTAAGTAACCCTTATAATCTTGAAGCTGAGGGTATGAACCCTGAATATACGTGTTATGTGTTTGATTTTGAGGTGACACATATGCTAGGTGACAGGCGTGTAGGCATGCACCGTGTGAACTGTGATTTCCGTTATTTTTGCGGTACTGTGTAGTTACCTGAACTTGTCTGAAATCATAAAATCTCTACGTACTAGAGTTATCGAGTTGTGATTATGTAATACACCATGTCTAGGCTATATGCTTATCCTGTTGGGACCCACCGAGGTTATTTCTGTTGTTGAGTAATCTGCTTTCATTGCATTACATACTCAGTCATACGTATTCACATGCGTATCATATCTTAGTCTCTATTGTTATTTATTGATGCATTATATCATTGTTTTTGGGCTAGTATCATGACATTGTGAGCCTGAGAGACTGGAGAGATTGATGACTGAGTGAGGCCGAGGGCCTGGTTGTGAGGATGATTATGGGATCGGGTTGTACGCCGCAACGGGTCAGATTGGCTTACTATAGCACGTGAGTTGTCCGTGCAGCACGTGATTTATCCATGTGATTCTAGATATTGATATTATGGCACGTGAGTTGTCCGTGCGGATTACAGCGCTTAGGATGTAGGAGCCCCTCCGGAGTCTGCACACCTTTAGTGAGCGCATGTACCTACTGAGTGCGAGTGACAAGTGCCGAGTGCTGAGTGACTGGGAGGAAGGAGTGAATTGATTTTCTGAGAGTATGCATATGATCTTTATCACTGACGTGCATCGCATTTGGCATGCACACTTGACATACAGGCATAGAGATGCATTGTTCGTCATACTGTATAGTATCATGTCATTTATGACTTCTCATACATTTTTACATATGGGCATAGAGAGGCATCTTACACTTGCTATCTGAAAGGAAATATGGAACACCTTATTTATTGTTGAAAGGATTTTTGGGAAAAATCACAGTTTTCAAACTTAATCGTATTTTGGCTTTTTCGGTAAAAGATTTGTTTTTCAGTGAGATACATGAAAAGAAATGCCTATGTTTTCTAGAATTGAGAACGAACTGAGCCTTTTATTTCTAAGATACTCGTTTGTTACTTGTACTATGCTGTTATGAACTGTTTGTGGAATATTGGTGTTGGACCCAAACCCTTTTTGTTAGCTCGTCACTACTTTCAATCTAAGGTTAGGTTTGTTACTTATTGAGTATATGTGGTCGGTTGTACTCATACTATACTTCTGCACCTTGCGTGCAGATGTTGGTTGTTGATGTTGCTGTGTTCGATGGGAGCTGGATTGAAGATGTACCTGCATCCCGGTTGTAGCTGCCTCTTGTTCGTGGTAGCTTTAGATCTATAAAACTCTGTTTATGTACTTTTCAAACAGACTATGTATTTATTTTATTTCGGTTTTGTAAACTCTATTCTTAGAAGCTCATGATTTGTACTCCCGATCCTTGGGAAATGTATAAGATTCAGATATTTCCTTACTTAATCGCTTTATTAATTGTTATTAAAACTTGTTAGTGGTTAATTGTCTTACCTAGTGGGTTGGGTTAGGTGCCATCACGACTAGTGAATTTAGGGTCGTGAAAAAGCTAGATATGCTTCATACCCCTTCTCAACCATCCGATGTGCCTTAAGGAAGGACACAACCCTGCTTGGAACATAATCCAATGTACCCCTCCACTCCAACCGCGGCAAACCTATCACAATCTTGGCTTGACAATCCAGAATAGCGTGATAGGGCAACGACCAGTCCATGCCCAAGATCACATCAAAGTCCACCATATTGTATAAAAATATATCAACTCTAGTCTCAAAACCACCATTAACATCTAAACATGACTAGTAAACATGGTCCACAATAATAGAATCTCCAGCAGGCATGGACACATATACAGGAGAACTTAAAGAATCACGAGACATATCCAAATACGGAGCAAAGTAAGATGACACATATGAATAAGTTGATCCTGGATCATATAAGACTGATGCATCCTTATGAAAATCCAGAACCATACCTATGATGATAGCATTCGATGCAACCGCCTCTGGCCTACCAGAAAAAGCATAGAAACAAGCCTGGCCTCCCCCTCTAGGGCAACCTCTACCTGCTTGACCTCCACCCCTATATGGTAGGGTAGGTGGAGCGGCAACTGGACGAACAACCATGGCCAGCGAACCTTGTTGAAACTGTAAACCCTGTGTAGTCTGTTGAGGTGCACTCCTCCTGAGTGTAGGACAGTCCCTCACAATATTTCTGGTATCACCACACTCAAAACAAGATCTCGGTGGGCGTGGTTACTAAAACTTACCCTGGTGTGGTCAGCTAGACTGACCGCCGAAGGCACCCTTTGCAGGAGGTGCACTAGAAAGTGGCTGAGCAAAATGGGCAACCTGGGACCTCGGAATAGCTGGAGCATCGCTTGTAACTAGAAGTGCTAGATTAACTGGGTGGCTCACATTGCCTCTTCCATGATGGGCTGCCACTAGAGCGCAAGCACCACTATATCCTCCCAAATCTCGAGGCCTCTGAGCCTCCATGTCCTCTCTCTCATAGCCCCACACATTCTCCAGCCTCCACGCTATCTCTACAACCTGCTGATACGGAGTATCTATCTCCAATTCTTGAGCCATGCTAAATCTATTACCATAGTTGAGCCCCTCAATAAATCTGCAGACTTGCTCTATGACTGTAGAAACCAAGGTAGGTGTATGTCGTGACAACTCACTAAATCTGATAGCATACTCTGACATTGTCATAGTCCCCTGACGCAGCTGCTCAAACTCGGTGCGACATGCATCCCGAAGAGTCTGGGAAACAAAGTCTCTAAAAAACATCTCTGAAAACTAAGCCCAAGTGAGTAAGGCTGCATCAGATGGCCTACCATCCTCGTAAGCCTGCCACCACTGATACACTACTACTGATAGATGAAATTTAGTAAAGTCAACTCTGCTCACCTCCACAATACCCATGGTGCGGAGAATATAGTGGCACTTCTCTAGGAAACCCTGTGCATCCTTGGTAGTTGCACCACCGAAAGTAGGAAGATCATACTTCTTGAACCTCTCAAATCTTCTCTACTCCTCCTCAGATGTCGCTAGCCTAACCTCAGGCTGAACCGGAATAAATATATATGCTGGCATGACAGCAGGACCTGATCAATGTGGACCCGCTGCTTAGAAGTATGGCCCGCGGGAGTCTGAGCTCCTCCCCCAGCCTGAGATGTAGCTAGTGCAAGGGGAATCAATCTTGTATGAGCTAGAGTGCCGAACATGCTCAAAGACAATGCTATGGTCTCCTAAAGTCTAGGGGAAGTAACAGGTGCCTCGGGTACCTGTCCCCCAACCGAAGCTATTGGTGGCTCCTCAATCGCTGCTCGAGTAGGTGCTCTGGATGCAGCACGTACCCCTCCTCAGCCTTTGCCAAGTTCCTGGCCTCGCACGACTCTATTTGGGGGCACAGGTGTCTGAGCATCGGATCCAGTAGTGCGTGTCCTCACCATCTATGAGAGAATAAAAGACAAAGATTCAGATTTCGAAGTCAACCAATTCGCATGATAAGGAATCAAAGAAGTGAAATTTCCTAAATATTTTGTAGCCTCTCGAAGATAAGTACAAACATCTCCGTACCAATCTGCAAGACTCTACTAAACTTGCTTATGACTCGTAACACCTATGAACCTAGAGGTCTGATACCAATTTGTCATGACCCCAATTTCCCATCTTAGGATGTCGTGATAGCACCTAGTCTCTAAGACTAGGTAAGCCTAACATATATTGAAAGATAGCAGAATCAATAAGTTAATCATCAAATTAAACTATTAAACTATTATAATAAACCCCAAAAGGTATAACTGACAAACAACTCCCAAAATCTAGTGAAAGTGAGTCATAAGCTCTACAAGAGTACACTGATAGTCTCGAAATATAGTACTGTTTCTAAACAAGAAATAAACACTAATTCAACTAAAAGTAGAAGGTGACTTCAAGGCTTGCGAACGTCGAGCATGTGTACCCTGAAGTCTCCATATATAGCTAATCAATCACTAGCGTCCAGCATTGGCAGATGTACCTGGATCTGAACAAAAAAGTCTAGAAGTGTAGTATGAGTACACCACCATGGTACCTAGTAAGTATCAACCCTAACCTCGATAGAGTAGTGACGAGGGCAGGTCAAGACACTTACTAAGATAAGAAATCCAAACAGAATATTGCATAGTCTAATAATGGAAAGTGTGGAAGTAAATAACAAATAAGCAGTTCAATAATATGAGCTAACAATGGAAATTTAAGCGGTAAAGGCAACAACTAGTGAACACATGATGATATAATAAGTAGTCAAACACGGACAAATACAAGTGAGACAATGAAGAAAACAATAAGAGTTGTTTAACCAACAAGCCTCTTTTAGCATGGAATGTACAACAAGAATCACAACTGAGGTACCGCCCCATATTATAATTTCACAATTTCAGTCACAATCTTTCCTTATATTACTGCGTGAGCCTTGCATTTATTTTTTACAATATTTTTCCGAAATAGCTACACGCGTTTTAGCCCCCTTATCTTACTGCGTGGCTTCAAGTAATTCCCTTACTAGCAACACACGTATAAGTTCCCACCTTATCTCACCACATGTGAATCAACCCCTATCCTTATACCACTGCATGTGTATCAATATTATAACACAACAATCAACTCGCACCGCATGTGCCCATATGCCACAACACTTGCCAAAATCAACAATACCGATGTTATCACAACATATAGCTCATGGCTCAATCACAATGTGTACAAGAATCTCAATAATAACAAAATGAATGAGGAATACTTAACAATTAACAACTTCAACCTCAATGTGATAAAGGCTTCCACAACTTTAACATCAGTAACTCAACAAGAAGATATTCCACGAAATACCAACTTTAAGTAAGAGAAATTTAACAATAAAGTAGTAATAAGACAATAAGAGAGGTAATAACTTCAACTAAAGCATATGAGACCAATTACAACAACAAAGTATATAATCAAATACTAACAACGTCAATTAGAGCATGTGAGAGGAAATTTAACAATGAAAGATGTAACATGTTATAACAAATTCAACTAAATGCATGGAAGAAGTCGAAAAGTCTAACTGGTCATAATACTACATATAGCCCGTGTACACACTCGTCACATTGTGTACACATCTTCCACATAGTACAATTAACACAAACAACCCAAATCCTATGGGGTAGTTCCCCCACATAAAGTTAGGCAAGGCACTTACCTCAACTAGGCCAAATCAACCCTCAAATATAGCACTTTCCTAAAATGCACCTCCACACGGCTCAAATCTAACCAAAAATGACTTATTATCATTAAATAATGCAAAAGAAACCAATTACAATAGATAAAGCTTTGATCTTTACATTATTTCCAAAAAGGCAAAAAAGGTCAACCCTGGGCTGGCCCACTCAACACTCAGATCCAAGGGTATATTCTGACTACCCATATCCCTACGAGTCCATATATGTGTTTTGTTTTTAAATCCGAGTCCAAATCGGCTCTCAAAACTCAAATCTTCATTTTTCAAACCTTTGACAAAAATCCCCAATTTACACTTTGATTCTCATAAATATGATGTTAAATCTAAGGTATAATCATGAAATACGGTTGTAAATAGATTAGAATCACTTTCCCAATGTTTGAAGATGAAAATCCCCTCTCCAAATCGCCTCCTAGCGAGTCTAGGGCTCTAAGATAAGAAAAATGAGACCTAAATCTCGACTCCTGCCCTTTTGATCAGCTGCAGATATTGCAAATGCAACCTTGAGTTCTCATTTGCGAACCTTTGCAATTGCAGAACAGGGATCGTAATTGCGAACCCTGGCATCCTCTTCAGATGTCGCGATTGCGGAGCTGCCATCTTCGCAAAAGCAACAAAATGGTTGCAAATGCGACCCAATCAAAGCCTATACTGACTTCGCAAATGTGAAGGGGAAGTCGCATTTGAGACATCTAATCTCCCCTGGCCACTTTGCAAATGCGAGGCTGGTGCTCGTAATTGCGACATCAGAGCACCGGCACACCAACAAATCTTATTTTCAGTCCAAACCATTCCAAAATGCGTCTGAAACTCATCCGAGCCCTCGGGGCTCCAAACCAAATATCCAAAAAGTCTAAAAACATCATACGAACTCGCTCGCGCGATCAAAACACAAACATAGCATCTACAACTATGAATCGGACATCAAAATGCATGAATTCAAAGAAAAAGTTCAAGAACTTCAAGAATTGTAACCAAGCGTCCAAATCATAACAAAACAACTCCAAATGACACATAATTTTGTAGACAAGTTCTAAATAGTACAACGGACCTATTTCAAGTTCCAAAACAATATTCTGAATTCGATAGCCAAAAGTCAACCCACGGTCAAACTTGAGAATTCATCTAAACATCAAATTGCCAATACACAGCTCACTAACTTTGCCTGGGGTGTGGGTACCTATTTTTCGTCAGGTAATTTGTCTGCGTATTCCCAGACAATAGAAAAGAGTCTTACTTTCTGGACTCAAACTGCTGACATCCGCCGCAGGGTAAACCATCGCCTCTCAGGTCCCCTAACTGATTATACCATAGAGGCCAACAATAGACAATAACTCCCCTCGAATACAACTTACAACTTTCATCGTACTGTGCTACTTTCAGCAAAACAACACAAATCTATCTACAGACATCCGAATTCGAGTCCGTGCATAGGACCTAGTCCAAAATTACGATATGAACCTATCAGAGCCATCAAACCACCGTTGCAATGTCGTTTTTACCAAAGTCAAACTTTGATCAACATTTCTAACTTATGCCTCTAAATTAAGATCCAAAGGGTCAAGATCAACCCGAAACCTTCCCGGAACAAAACCAACTGACCCCACAAGTCATATAGCCACAAATACACATGTGTGAAGTATCAAAAGGAAAAACAGGGTGCAAATACATAAAACGACCGATCGAGTCGTTATAGGATATCGTGATGGAACCTAATCTCTAAGACTAGGTAAGCCTAACATACATAGAAAATAGCAGGAATAACAACTTAGATATCAAATTTAACTGTTAAACTATCATAATAGAACCCAAGCGGTACAACTATCATTTAACTCCCAAAACCGGTGAAACTGAGTCATAAGCTCTTCAGAAAATGCACTAATAATCTCTAAATACAACTCTTTCTGAATTGAAGATAAACACTTGTAAAGAAATAAATGAAGGTGCCTCCGAGGCTTACGAGCGTCAAGAAGGTGTACCTTGAAGTCTCCGGGATAACTGGTCAATCACTATCGTCTGGCACAAGCGGAAGTAACTGGTGTTGACGACCAATTTTTAATCTCTCTTTTAAAATTAATTTATTTATACTTAATAATTTGCGATAAATGTGTTAAAAATATTTTCTAATCAATTATACCTATTTTCATATAAATATAGTAGGATATTAGCAACATTGTTTAATTAATAATTTGGTGTTCCATAATTGTAAAATATATTAACCTTATTATTTTGAAATTATAAAAATAACTTCTATATTTTGATAAAAAGTTTTATAATTAATTTAACAAATTAATGCTTGCTTTTTAATTAACTCGCTTATTATTTAAAATGATCTCAAATTAATAAAGTGTTGTTATAGATAATTAATTAATTACAGTAATTTATATTGTATTTGATAATTGCATTTTTATCACATTTAATTAGAATTAATTAAGCATAATTAAGTTAATTTTAAAAGGTTTAAAATCTTAAAATGCTACAATTGCAAATGCCTAATTAAACACAATATGGCTATTTGTTAAATTAAAACAAGCCCAAAACAGTAGCCCAATCCCACCTAAACCGATTTGAATTTATCCCATCTTATCCACCTTGGCGATCCAGGCCATCTTGTCTAAGCCAATAACAAAGTGCCACATCATCGCTCTCAAACACTCACAGAAGAAGCACAACGTATCTAGACCGTTGATTGAGTTCATCAAAGGTCCATATTCAATCCCTGTTTTTCTTTTATTTTTAAACCCCTACCAGATTTATCTCAATCGTTGCATTACAAAATTCCAACGGCAATCATTTTTCCATAATAAATCTTTTTACTAATTTCTATTCTCTAAAAAATTAGAGTCGTCGATCACAAGATCCAACGGCTCACGTTCCACCCCTCAATTTTAACTTTACCCACGCCCACTAACCCTAATCATTCTCCACCAAACCCGCCACCCTTCTTTTCTAAATCTCTATCTTTTCTCTTATCCTTTAAATCTCCATCAGTCCCAAATCTTTGTACAAATCTGTGCAAGGTCAAAATATTAAACCTCACAACACTCAATATGTCTCTTACACCCATGAATCTTGCCGATGGATTCTTACTCCCAACGGTCGATTTTCATTCTCACATGCCCAGGTAAAACTTCTTCATTATTTTCCCTCTGTGTTCTTCACTCCCTCCCTATCGTTATCATCTATTACTGGTTAGAACGAATCTAAAACCCTAAGACTTAAATGCCACTGCAAAAGGGGCATTCAATGCCCTTACCAAACACACAATCTAATACCATCTGGAATACAAAAGAAAGAAAAAAAAAGTAAATTTTAAGATTTCCTCACGCTTTACTTTTTTTTTTTTCGGTCCTGAGTTCGATTGATGTACTAGTCTTGAGTAACTCTTGTTTGATGCCCTATAGAATCACTCTTGTTTGATTTGATGCCCTGTAGAAGGTCAGTATACACTGACCCTCCCTTCCTTTCGATTATTTGTATTGTTTTATGCTTGCAATGTCTTTTTCTATTGATTATCTTTCGTTCATGATATATGTTAGTAGTTTGTGATTGATTATTATATTATGCTCTTATATGTTATCATTATTGTTTGAGCTAATTGCTTCTTGATAATTTGCGACCGTGCTAGTATTGTTGGTTATTCTGTATTAATGAACATAATGAACTTCACTAGATAAATACTTCTTAAAAATGAATAATCTAAGTCCCACTAAAACTTCTACAGTAAGCTAAGAGACTTTGATGATTCTATGTATGTTTTGTCAGTTGTACTATCATGTTTAATCAACTTACTCAAGTTGTGCACTTAGATTTTCCTAGATGTCCTGTTAAGAGTTTATGTCTTCTACATATGTGCTATATTGGTTCTTAGGTTAGCAATGTTATACCATTTGTTAACGTATCTAAAAGTGATCTTCATCATGGTACCCATGTCATACACACTTAACACACATTTAACCTATTTGCTTGGATTGATTAATCTACTACTGAAACTATGTCTACACTATACATTTAGTAGTTCACATGTCCTTATGATTTGAACTTCTGTTATGAAATCATTAGCATAGTCATTATGTTATCTGCTTATTTGATAAGTCCTGTAATCCTTTACTCTTTTTGAATGAATTACAATCAGTAAAGTAATCTGGTGGAAGGGGTCCATAGAATAAAAATTGGTTTCTTTAGAAACCTCCTTGTGTATAAGTTGAGTGAATCTTTGTTGACTTTCTATGCTTATGCTCATGAACTTCCTGTTTACTTTCATTTAGGAAAGACTCTTGCCTAAGTTATTAGACTCTTCACTTGAAATTGCCTTATAGAACATAAGTTAAGCCTTACCAGCTTTAACAACTTAATAGCGTAGGATCTGAAATGGGAAGCTACTTGTAACGATCCGACCGGTCGTTTTGAGTTCTAGAGTGTCGCTCGATGGTTTGAGGCCATGAGCATCTTCACTTCAGGTATTATGACTTGTACTCGTGGTCGGAATTAAATTTCAGGAAGTTTGGAGTTGATTTGAAAGAAAATTCTAAATTCGGAAGCCTTAAGTTGGAGGAATTGACTAAAGTGTGATTTTTGAGTAAACAACTTCAAAATCGGCATTTGAAGGTTCCAACAGGTTCGTATGATAATTTTGGATTTGCGCGTATGTCCGGATCGGGTTTTGGATGACCCGGGAGCATTTTCGGCGCCTATTGTGGAAATTGGCATTTTGGAAGAATTTCATAATTTTGGGTTAAGGTGTATTTTAATGTTATCGATGTCCGTTTGGGATTCCAAGTCTGGGAATAGCTCTGTATAGTAAGTTTGGTGTTGGGAGTGCGTCCGGAAGTGGATTTGCAGGTCCATAGGTTATTTTGGGGTCATTTGGCGAAAGATCAAAATTTGAAGGTTTTTGAGAAGTTTCCCCGGAAGTGGAATTTTGATATCGGGGTTGGATTCCTATTCCAGAAGATGGAGTAGGTCCGTAATGTTGAATATGACTTGTGTGCAAATGTTGAGGTCAATCGGACATGATTTGATAGGTTTCGACATCAAATGTAGAATTTTAAAGTTCTAAAGTTCATTAAGCTTGAATTGGGGTGCAATTTATAATTTTGATGTTGTTTGATGTGATTTGAGGCCTCGAGCAGGTCCGTGTTATGTTATGGGACTAGTTTGTGTGATTGGACGGGCCCTGGGGGCCTCGGATGTGTTTCGGATCATTTCGGGCCATTGTGCAATAGCTGATGCTAGTGTCTCATGTTGTCCTTCGCGTTTGCGAGGATCCTCTCGCGTTCGCGAAAAAGGATTTGGCTTCTGGGATTTCGTTCTTCACGTTCGCGAAGAAGAAAATCTCTGTTACGCAGATTTGACTACGGAGGCTCATATCTCACAATCTATAAGAAATTTGGAGATGATCCAAAAATGAATGTTGTAGCTCTTTGTGTTATGTTTTCAGAAAGGTAAACTGTTTAACATTTTGATTTGTGTACAAAAAGGTATGCCTAGTAGACTACAGGCTGTCCGGGAAGATAAAGAAGACATTTGAAATTTGTGTTGCACAAGGCTGACTTTGGCAGCTTATATCTCAAAATCTATAAGGAATTGGGAGATGACCAAAACATGAAAGTTGTAGATCTTGGTGTCTAAATTTTAAAACAGTAAACCATGTGTCATTTGGAGTTCTGTACAAACAGTTATGGCCATTATACTAGAGGCTATCTGAAAAGAGTTTGGAAATGGCTTTTGAGAATTTTGTTCATCGCGAATGCGATTGGGGGGGGGGGGGGGGGTCGTGAATGCAAAGAAGGGTCGCCTCGGCAGTGTATAAGTTTGAAAAAATGGCTTTGGCTCATTTCACCTCTTTTCCTCTATGGGAACCGACCTAGGAGCGATTTTGGAGCTCCGTTTTCATCATCCATGTCAAGGTAAGTGATTCCCACATAGTTCAAGTTAAATACTTGGATTATATATATATATTAACATGGAAAAGCATGGAAAGTTAGTGAAAACTTGGGGTTTGGGTAAAACAAAAACCCTAAAAATTGGTATTTTTAGATTCTGGCCACAAATTTGAACATGGAATTTGAAACAAATTATATATTTGAGTTCATGGGGTTATGGGTAAAGTTTATCTTTAAATATTTCCGGAATACGGGCACGCGGGCACGGAGATAAATTTTAGGAATCTTGTATTTAGAGTTGGGTAATCACCTTAATAGTTGGAATATGAACTTTTGAGCGTATATTGATTTGTTTATATACCATTTGAATAGTTTTGGATTGTTCAGCACCGATTTGGGGGTTTGAGCTCATCCTTGGACCGGAAAGTAGGCCTTAAGACGAGGTAAGTCTTCTTTCTAACCTTGTAAGATGGAATTAACCCCATAGGTAAAATAAATTAATATGTGCTTTTAATTGTGGGGGCTACGTACGCACGAGGTGACGAGAGTCCGTACGTAGCTACTAGTTATGCCTATGCCCAGGTAGTCTAGCTCTACCTTATGCCTTGCTGATATCGTTGTCAATTTATGTTTGTGGGTTGCCTGAGAAGAAACAAGATTGAGGTTGAGTAATAATTTCCTTGAAAGAGTTTAAATTTGAAGAATTTAAGATTTAAAAGATTTCATTTGAACTTCGAAATTCCGAAAAGAATTGAGAAATATTATAATAGCTTAATAAATCTATGTGTAACCGCGTCGCACGTATGTTTCACGAGCGGGGTAATTTCCTTAAAATGTTTCAAGTTGAATTTCCATTATTGTAAAAACAATCAACAAAGAGATATGATTTAAATGTTAAACTTATATTTGGCCGCGCCGCAGGTATGATTCGCGAGCGGGGTATTTCCTTAAATTTATATTTGACCGCGTCGCATGTATGATTCGCAAGCGGGGACCGCGTTGCATGTATGATTTGCGAGTGGGGAAATTTATAGATGCATCTATGGTTCGTGCCGTTAGACCCCCACCAATGCACAATTTACATTTATGTTGAATCGGAACGAACGTCCTCGGTGGAATTTATGTGTGATAATAGAACTAGAAATCCTTTTATAATTTGTATAAATATGTTGTTTGAGAAATCAAATGCTTTAAATGAAGGAAGTGCTTGGGGTTCTTTAATATGATGAAAGAATTGTCAAGTTATTTCTTGTTTCGAGTTTTATTGTTATCTCTATAAATCATGCTTAATTAGAATTTCACATTATTATATTCGGACCACTAGTAAGTGTCGAAGTCGACCTCTCGTCACTACTTCTTCGAGGTTAGACTGGATACTTATTGGGTAAGCGTTGTTTTCGTACTCATACTATACTTGTTGTACATTTTGTTGTAAAGGAACACACACACACACACACACAATATATATATATATATACACACATTTCGTGGTCTTGTCAATGCTGCGGCGTGGCAGATACGGAGATTTGAGGCGAGCTGCATCTTATGTGCGATCCGCAGCCAGCAGAGTCTCCTTCAGAGTATTGGTAATTTCCTTTGTGTCCAAATTTATATTCCGGACAGTTATTGTATTTTATTTTATTCTTTAGTAAACGCTCATGCACTTGTGACACCAGGTCCTGGGACGATTACAGGATATTCAGTATTGAAATTGGAAAACATTGTTATTTTTCTGTAAAGTTCATCTTTTCGTAGTTAAATTGAAGGACATTTATGATTTGAAAAATATTAAAATGAGAATTAAATTAACTATTTGGTGTTGGCTTGCCTGACAATGGTGTCCGGCGCTATCACGACCTTTAACGAATTTTGGGTCGTGACAACATGGTATCAGAGAACTAGGTTCACTTAGGTCTCACAAGTCAAGAGCGAGTCTAGTAGAGTCTTTCGGATTGGTACGAAGACATCTGTACTTATCTTCAAGAGGCTACAAGGCTGTAGGAGTAGTTCCCTTCTTGATTCCTCATTGTGCGATTTGATTCCTTTGAGGCTTATGCCTTTATTTCCTTCCTATTCAATCTTATGCGACGTGAAGCACTTGTTATAAATCAGGAATTTGAGGAATTGTAATGGTACTACAGATGTGGTGCAGGATGTTCCTCCCTGTGTATTTGCTTTGGGCAATTGTCGTCGCCTTATGGAAGGTCGTTCTGTCATTTCATCTCAGTATCAATATTACCTAAGGTTCGAGATTTGTCTTTGATTATCATGACGATTCGTGCGTTGCTATCGCACAGTGTTTGTGTAATAGTAGGATGCTTGTATATGCATCAGAACAATGAATGACTTGGAAAGGGGCTTACTCAGTGCATGACTCAGAGGTTTAATATTTTATTTTCGGTGGAGGAAAGGCAATTGGCCTATGAAGGTTCAGGTATGGGTTGATGGAGCAATGAGACTTGGTATTTTCAAGCGTGGTAGAAATTGATCTGTGAGATGGTGCCAGAGAAGCTGTTGTCAGAGGTAGTGGAGTGTAACAATTTCGGAATCTGGGCTCGAGGAATATGATCTTCAGAAAGGTTTAAAGTTAGTAGCAATCTATTGTTTCAAGTGCTACAGAGATAGATATTATTTTGTGGCAACAACTGGGTAGCGAAGGATGAGGAAGGGCATGTGAGAGGGTGTCTTGCAGTGGTTAAGTTTCTAGAAAGCTAATTGTGAGAAACAGGAGTCAAGTAGTTGCTTAAGGAAGGAGTTTGACCAAAGTGGGAAAGTGGCAGAGTAGCAAATGTGTTCTGTGGTAGGATGACTACATGCCTTGAAGAAAGTTTAGAGTGATTTGGGATTCATGATGGATAGTGACTAGGTCTACGGGCTTAATGTGGAATATCGGTTGCTATACGGAGGAAGGTGGGATATGACAGAAAGGATATTGCTTCATATGAAGCAGGATACAGCATGACTTCGAGAAATTTCGCGGGTCGATTGTGCAAGATCATGTAAATAGGGGATAAGGAATCTTGGCGGGTTCTAGAGTTATGCAATGGTAGCTTCAAGCTAAGTAGGAGAGTTCCACCGCCTACGGTTGGATTGTGAGGTCATCTATTTGTGAGATTTCTGGTTATCAGCATATTGGTAGGTTAATATAACTAAGGGAAGAGTACATCAGTAGTAAATTGAGAAAAGGATTTGATGAATGTGTGTTATAATTGGCCTCATTGACTCATGTTCAAGCTCTGGGAAGGTTTGTGATTTATGCTTAGTATAGAGGCGATTTGCAAGGAAGGTGATTCAGTCGGGTGCTTTAGTGAGAGGGTGTTCATATGCTAGAGGGGCCTTGGAGTTTGATTTTTATTCGGGACAAAGTCAGAGTAGGTGACTCTTAACAACGGTCCTAGTGGATTCGAAGGTTAAAGTGCGATGCTTAAGGATTTTGAGTCCGTAGTATGGTTACGTATCGAGCTTTTGCAGCGGATTATGAAAGGGGCTTGGAGTGTTCTATGTTATCTTCGGTCTGCGGTGTACCATTGGAGGAATGGGAGAAAATAACTTCGGAATCATAGAGGAATTATCAAAATGGGTAAACTAGTTGAAGATGCGAATATGCGCACAAGGAGGGTATGAGATGGTTCGTGGGATTTAGGACAATGTGGTCTTGTGAAATAAGGTCACTCGGGATGAGTGCAGATTTAGGTTCGTGATATAATGAATGGAGCTATTATTATTTCTAAGTCAAGTAAGAATAAATTGGGAAAAGACGGGTCGACTATCAATGGTTGAATTGGCACGATGGTGGCAATGATCAGTTCCTTCAGTGCATTGAGTTATGCATGTGATTTATGGAGGTACGTGCGAGGCGTGATGGCCTCCGTAATTTATTTTATTTGGAGTAATTCAAGTATTATGGCATGTTATGTGTAGATGGATCCCGGAAGAGTTATGGTGGTTTAGACCACTACTTGAGGTTGGTATTTTCTGCGGATAAGAGAATTCAGTCACGTGTTGCAATAGTTCTCTTGAAATGAGTTAAAGTAGAAGGCTTCTATACGATGAAGTGTTTACCCTATTAGTGGTTCAGGAGTTATGATAAAATTCTTGTACTCTTGCGCATTGGCATGATTAAGTGCATCAAGTAGCATGGTATTCGAAAGTTGAGGATTTAAGATTGCGGTTCGGTGTTGACAAGGATGTGATGAGCTCGGATGAGCAGGAAAAGGATTTAGATATTTAAAGTAAGATGGTATTGTTTTTGGTATCACCTAAGGTCGATGTCATGTTTAAGAGGCCTTGTGTATCTATTTGTGGATTCTTAATTTGCTTTACAGCTTTAGTGCGATCGGTGGTATGGATGTGCAGACTTGTTACCTGGTGCGGAAAGTCGTGGGAGCGTATCCCACGGGAAGATTGTATAAGTGTGATGTGTAGTCACTTGATTGATTGAAGAATTGAAACCAAGTATGAAGATTGTGGTAATATCGCTAATTTGAGAACTTATGCCTGGAGAGCGCTCGGTTCATTTGGCCGTGAACTGTGGAAGTGTTCCGGTTATGATGGTTGTTCTTGTGTGTTATGGGAGAAAGGGGTTATTATGGACCCTTGAAATGTTATTAGCCTAGTACGGTACGATCAGAATCGACTTGAGGTCTGTGGATGGATTTAAATATGAATATGGGCTCTATATTAGGCCGGATGTGTTCATTTCAGCATAGCGCTCCTTATGGAGGAGTATTTGGACGTTGGATGTCATTTCATCGTTGCTCTTTCATGTAATACTATATGTTTCTGTGAGTTATGAAACGGCTTGATAAAATACACATGTGCTGAGGTTCTGCGTAGCGATGATGTTATGTGAGCAGGATGGCTCTCGAGATTCAGATCATATATCGCACCTTAGTTGTGCTTGACTTTTGTAGCGTATGGCACTATCTGTCTCCCCAGGGATGGTATTATGTACTTAGCGTGCTTGTGGCCGATATTTGGGTATTTTGTAATAATGAGCATTCTAGCTCAGTTAGTATTTCCTTATATAGACTTTATGTGTGGATCAGGTGGCACGCCACCACGGGTATGTTATTTGGATCGGTTTGCATGCCGCATCAGTGTGATGTTGAGTACAGTCCCCTATATCTATTTTAGTGTGTTTTGTTTTCCATTTTCTGAGGAAGGTTCATAACACCTTTTCGGTTGTCTAGTTAGTTACATGGGTTGAGTAGTCCTTTCCAGAGTTCGTTTTCCTTATGTATCACATTCGAGTTGGTAGCTTGTTGGCACATTGTGGCATCACATGAGACTTTTGATTGTGTCTGGAGTGGCTTATTGCCTGAGCAGTTTATATTGGGAGAGACAAGATTATTGGATCTGGGATCAATGCGATCGGATTATATGCAGTATATTAAAGAGCAAATACCATTATTTGGTTCATAATGAGGTGATGATTCTAGTCAAGAGGATAGATTCAATGGTTTTTTGACTTGGCAGTTGGTTATGAATTTTTACACATCTCTTCCGTTGTGGCGGTATTGCAAGAGTTGGAGCAAGACTTATATATGCCATGAGGTGCATTGTGAGCATCGAATTCATGAAATTTCGGCTATTGTTATCAGGGGATGTTATTATGGTCATGTGAGTTATGCAGTGCATAGTGTGGATTCAGCAAAGGTATGCAGTCATGTATTGATGCGTCACATAGAGGTTGATACAGTGTTCATATAATGGAAACGGGCCTGGCAGAGAATTCTGAATGTTGGAATTGGGCTCTAAAAGCCCATTTGGCTTAGTAAAAAGTGAATATCTTCAGATTAGCTCGAGCTAATGTGCTCAACTGAGTTGTAATAGCACGGGTGAGTGCACGAGGTGTTAACCAGTGATTTCAGACAACTCCAGAGCAATTCTTAGCACGTTCGAGGATGAACGTATGTTTAAGTGGGAGAGAATGTAACGACCCGACCGGTCGTTTTGAGCTCTAGCATGTCGCTCGACGGTTTGAGTCCATGAGAAGCTTTGCTTCAGGTATCTTATGACTTGTACGCGTGGTCGGAATTGAATTTCGGGAAGTTTGGAGTTGATTTGGAAAGAAAATTCTAAATTCGGAAGCCTTAAGTTGGAGGAATTGACTAAAGTGTGATTTTTGAGTAAACGACCTCGGAATCAGGATTTAAAGGTTCCAACAGGTTCGTATGATGATTTTGGATTTGGGCGTATGTCCGGATCAGGTTTTCGATGACCCGGGAGTGTTTCGACGTCTATTGTAAAAATTGGCATTTTGGAAGAATTTCATAAATTTGGGTTGAGGTGTATTTCAATGTTATCGATGCCCGTTTGGGATTTCGAGTCTGTGAATAGCTCCGTATAGTGATTATGGTGTTGGGAGCGGGTCCGGAAGTGGATTCGGAGGTCCATAGGTCATTTTGGGGTCATTTGGCGAATGTTAGAAATTTGAAGGTTTTTGAGAAGTTTGACCGGAAGTGGACTTTTGATATCATGGTCAGATTCCGATTCCGGAAGTTGGAGTAGGTCCGTAATGTCGAATGTGACGTGTGTGCAAAATTTGATGTCAATCGGACGTAATTTGATAGGTTTCAACATCGAATGTAAACGTTTGAAGTTCTAAAGTTCATTAAGCTTGAATTGGGGTGCGATTCATGATTTCGATGTTATTTAATGTGATTTGAGGCCTTGAGCAGGTCCGTGTTATGTTATGGGACTGGTTTGTGTGATTGGACGGGGCCTCAGGTGTGTTTCAGGGTGGTTTCGGATCATTTCGGGCTGTTTTGCAATAGCTGATGCTGGTGTCTGGTGTTGTCCTTCACGTTCGCGAAGATGGATTTGGCTTTTGGGATTTTGTTCTTCGCGTGCGCGAAGAGATTCTCGCGTTCGCGAAGAAGAAAATCTCTGTTACGCTGGTCTGACTTCGGAGGCTCATATCTCACAATCTATAAGGAATTTGGAGATAATCTAAATGCAAGTTGTATCTCTTTGTGTCTAGTTTTCAGAAAGGTAAACCATTTAGCATTTGGATACGTATACAAAAAGTTATGGCTAGTATACTACAGGCTGTCCGGGAAGATGAAGAAGAAATTTGTGTTGCACAGGGCTGAGTTTGGTAGCTTATATCTCAAAATCTATAAGAAATTGGGAGATAACCAAAACATGAAAGTTGTAGATCATTGTATCTAGTTTTCAAAACATTAAACCATTTGTCATTTAAATTTTTGTAAAAAACGTTATGACCATTACACTAGAAGCTGTCTGAGAAGAGTTTGGAAATAGTTTTTGAGAATTGTATTCATCGCGAACGTGATGGGGGGCTCGCGAATGCGAAGAAGGGTCGCTTGTGCAGTGTATAAGTTTAAAAACATGGCTTTGGCTCATTTTATCTCATTTCCTCCATGGGAACCGACCTAGGAGCGACTTCGGAGCTCCATTTTCATCATCCATGTCAAGGTAAGTGATTCCCACATATAGCAAGTTAAATACCTGGATTTTATATATATATATTAACATGGAAATGCATGGAAAAATAGTGAAAACTTAGGGTTTTGGTAAAAACAAGCTAGAAATTAGTATTTTTGGATTTAGACCATGAATTTGGGCATGAAATTTGAAACAAATTATATATTTGAGTTCATGGGGTTATGTGTAAAGTTTATCTTCGAACATTTCCGGAATTCGGGAACGTGGGCCCGGGGGTAAATATTAAGAATCTTGCATTTAGATTTGGGTAATCACCTTAATAGTTGGAATATGAACTTTTGAGCGTATATTGATTTGTTTTTTTATACCATTTGAATAGTTTTGGATTTTTCAGCACCGATTTGGAGGTTTGAGATCATTCTTGGACCGGAAAGTAGGCCTTGAGACGAGGTAAGCCTCCTTTCTAACCATGTAAGAGGGAATTAACCCCATAGGTGAAATAAATTAATATGTGCTTTTAATTATGGGGGACTACGTACGCACGAGGTGACGAGAGTCCGTACGTAGCCACTAGCTATGCCTATGCCCAGGTAGTCTAGGTCTATATTATGCCTTGTTAATATCGTTGTCGATTTATGTTTGTGGGTTGCCTGAGAAGAAACAAGATTGAGGTTGAGTAATAATTTCCTTGAAATAGTTGAAATTTGAAGAATTTAAGATTTAAAAGATTTCATTTGAACTTCGAAATTTCGAAAAGAATTGAGAAATATTATAATAGCTTAAGAAATCTATGTGTAACCGCGTCGCATGTATGTTTCACGAGCGGGGTAATTTTCTTAAAAAGTTTCAAGTTGTTTTTCCATTATTTTAAAAAGAATCAAGAAAGAGACATGATTTAAATGTTAAACTTATATTTGGCCGCGTCGCAGCTATGATTCGCGAGCGGGGTATTTCCTTAAATTAATATTTGACCGCGTCGCATGTATGATTCGCGAGCGGGAAAATTTATAGATGCATCTATGGTTCGTGCCATTCGACCCTCAGCAGTGCATAATTTATATTTATGTTGGATCGGGCCGAACGTCCTCGGTGGAATTTATGTGTGATAATAGAATTTGAAACCCTTTTATAATTTGTATAAATATGTTGTTTGAGAAATCAAATGTTTTAAATTAAGGAAGTGCTTGGGGTTCTTTAATATGACGAAAGGGTTGTCTAGTTATTTCTTGTTTAGAATTTTATTGTTATTTCTATAAATCAAGCTTAATTAGAATTTTATATTATTATATTCAGACCACTAGTAAGTGTCGAAGTCGACCTCTCGTCACTACTTCTTCGAGGTTAGACTGGATACTTACTGGGTACGCGTTATTTCCGTACTCATACTACACTTGTTGCACATTTTGCTGTACAGACATATATATACATTTCGTGGTCTTGTCAACGCAGCGGCGTGGTTGATACTGGGACTTGAGGCGAGCTGCATCTTATGTGCGATCCGCAGCCAGCAGAGTCTCTTTCAGAGTATTGATATTTTCCTTTCTGTCCAAATTTATATTTCGGACAGTTAGTGTATATTATTTTATTCTTTAGTAAACGCTCATGCATTTGTGACACCGGATCCTGGGAGGATTATGGGATATTCAGTATTGAAATTGGAAAATATTATTATTTTTCTGTAAAGTTCATCTTTTAGTAATTAAATTGGACATTTATGATTTGAAAAATATTAAAATGAGAATTAAATTAACTATTTGGTGTTGGCTTGCCTGACAATGGTGTCCGGCGCCATCATGACTTTTAACGAATTTTGGGTCGTGACACTACTGTTGTCACTTGTAGGCCTAAGGAAACTCACTGACATTTGCTTGTCTTGTTTAAATGAACACTATGCTATGATTGGCTAATATCATGGCTTTAAAAGGACTTAGTTGTGAATCTGGATTATTGCTTGGGAATATGGTAGGCTAGTGACCATTCCATTAAACTTGGATCAAAATCAAGACTGACTACCTGGCCTTCTGATGTCTTTGTTTGGTTGAACCAAGCTGTTAGTATGGGTATTTAGTGTAGAATGAAACCTTAACCAAGTACATGCTTACATTTGATTGTTCTGAATACTACTGCAATGGCTGCTGATGTTTTGTAGACTTAGATAAAGGTCACAAAATGTTAAGTCCAATAGAAGTAATAAGAGTAGTGCATATATTTTCTCATATTATTCACAGATCACTCAATTAGATACCCCTCAACCTAGACTAGTTTACTGATAAGTTTGCCACTAAATTCCCTTTGTTTGGTATTTATGTGACAGTCTCCTTAAGTGACCTGATGCATGTTGTAGATATTGATATCATTAGATGTTATGAATACTTGCATTAGTTTTCCTTCTCGTGATTGGGTGCAGACCTTAAAATTAATGGTGTACCTGTGAAGTGTTCATGTCTTTGAACTCTGATAATGTTTCTCTGTTGAACTTTGTATAATTGAACCCTTTGGTGTCAACTGATACTCCCATGATTAATTGCTAAAGTGAACCCCTCATTTGTATCTAAACTTTTGGGGAAGAGTAAGTATAAGTGATTTCCTTTTTTGATGGGACCTAGTTTCTGGTTAAGGTGCCCTTCCCTTACACAAGCACTGTTCGGGGTCCTTGAGACCCTTGTGAACTCTGAAGTGCCAAGGATTCAAAGGGTGTGTTTCCCATGAATAAGGTTTTGCTCTAAGCCTCTAATCACTGACTCTTATTAATCTCTTTAGGATTAATTGAAATGAAGATAGTTTCATTGTGTTCTTCAATTTTGTATATTGTTTGTTATTTTGTCTTGTTGGGCCTCATATTGATCTCACTAATGGCCTTTATTTTCTTTTGTATGAATGATTGAACTGGGCCTGCTGACTTCTTTGGAACTCAGACCCAAGTGCAGCTTAGGATGCTCTTTCGAAGTCTGTCCCTGCTGTGCATGAAGTCTACCGGGCCTAAATTTCCTTGCCCCAATATCGAGACCAGTTTCTCCTCCCTTCTCGCTTTAGATGATAATAATTTGTTGTTTATTCTCTGTATATATTATGATACTAACGTTTCTATTGGATGCTTATGTTGTATGTTTGATCATTCTAGGAACCTAGGAAAGCCAAGGCCCATAGGTAACTAAAAAAGGAATTACAATTTATACTATGTCCACTATAAAACTTCAACACTTTGGTCATTTATTTTTGCCATATAAGATTTCATTTCTGTTTACGCTATCTGCTTTTAATAAAGCTTTTGAAGTTTAAAACATATTTGAAAGCAAACGATCCTTCTCTTAAAAGTTAGAATTGAAAGGATGTTTACAAGATTGGCTTTCAACAAACAAAAACACTAACACGGCAGGGATTAAGGATTATCAAACCTCAGTGAGTTTTTTCCAAAACATGGCTTCAAATTGAAATCAATTTTCAAAGGTATAACTATCCCACTTTAGGACATATACACATTTCTAAATGACCCTTAACTCACTATAGCCGTATGATTAGTCACATGTTTTTTTTCAAAAGAGACGAAGTATTCCAACCTTTTCTCAAGCATAAAAAAATCTTTCACAAAGCTTTTCTTAACTCTTTAGGCAAAACATTTTTAGATTCATAAGTTATAAATTTTAAGAACCTTTAACTCCTTTTGCAAAGTACATACAAAATTTTTCTTTCGAAAATAGTGGACTTTAAACAAGATTTCTAATAGCTCATAAACCTTCATTTGTCTAGATCATACACGCTAACAGCTTTTAATGAAGCTTTAGAAGTTTAAAATAAATTTGAAAGTAAACGACCCTTCTCTTAAAAGTTAAAATTGAAAGGATGTTTACAAGATTGGTTTTCAACAAGCAAAAAAACAAACAAGGCAGGGATTAAGGGTTATCAAACCTCAATGAGTTTTCTCCAAAATATGGCTTCAAATTAAAAGTAATTTTCAAAGGTATACCTATCCCACTTTAGGACATATACACATTTCTAAATGACCCTTAACTCACTATAGCCGTATGACGAGTCACATTGTTTTTTTCAAAAAAGACAAAGTATTCCAACATTTTCTCAAATATAAAGAATCTCTCACAAAGCTTTTCTTAACTGTTTAGGAAAAATATTTTTAGATTCATAAGTTATAAATTTTAAGAACCTTTAACTCCTTTTTCCAAAGTACATATACAATTTTTGTTTTGGAAACAGTAAACTTTAAACAAGATTTAGAATAGATTATAAACCTTAAAGCAATGAACTAAGCAAAATATAGACCTTTACTTGCATGGACCTAGCCTAAGTTCTGAGGAGCTACCTCAGGTAGATTTTATGGGGTGTCTAAGACCTTACTCTTAGAAGAACAAGAACCCTTACCCAAACCTTACGTGTTAGCAGACCAATAGGATAATAATCTAATAAACAAATAGGTACCCTAGTATATCTTTAAATATTAGGTGCCGGCTTTCTTTTATCAACAACAGAGGAACCACTATGTGCAACACCTGAATTTGCACAAAAATGTGCAGAAGCATAGCATGAGTACACCGCAATGGTATCCAGTAAGTATCAAGCCTAATCTCGGTAGAGTAGTGATGAAACCAGGTCAAAACACCTACTAGACAGAAGAAACCTGAACAGAATATACTATAATCTAGTAACGGAAGAGCAAAGAATTGAACGACAACAAAGCAGTACAATGATGTAAGGCTAATAACGGATATCATAGCAATAAAGGAAAATAAGAATGAGCATATGATAACAACAACAAATAATCAAATACAGTCAAATACAAGTAAAACAAATGAAGGAATAACAATAAACGTTCCATCAACAAGTTCTTTCCACTTAGAATGTACAACAAGAATCACGATCGAGGCACCACACCTCATTTTCTTTCACATTTCACAAGTCATAATTACAATCTTTCTTATATCACCGCGTGAGACAAACATTAATTTTAAAAATATTTTACCCAAAATAGCTACACGCTTTTTAGCCTCATTATCTCACCGTGTGGCTTCAAGTAATTCACTTACCAGCAACACGCGTATAAATCCTACCTTATCTCACCGCATACATTTCAATATTCTAAACAATCCAATAAATCATATTTAACAATCTTGTTATACCTAGACATCACATAAAATCACGAAAGCCTCACAGATTAACAATCATAATTAATTGTACAATGGAACTCATGATCCTCGGAGTATTTAGACTTCACGGGAATCAAATAGTCTCTTCATGTTTAGACTATATGTTTGAGGAACTTAAATCAATAGACACTTAGATGGAATTTATATTTTTCTCAGTGTAATTAAAATGTTAAGCTGAGCATGTTGTAGCATTAAATTTAGTTTTGATGATTAACAAACTTGTTGAAAAAATCAGGTTTCATTGATAAAGTATGTTATGTTATAAAAGTGTATCAAGACATGATATGCATGTGATAAAGGAACCGGGTCAGTAGTGGATGAAACAGACTGTTGAAGATGTGATCAAGTTTAGTGGGAAAGTTAAATGCAAGTTGGATTTCAGAAAAGAAACTACTTCGTGCACAACAAGAAAAATATTTGCTGACGGAATCCGAGTTTAAAAAGAGTTTGCAAAGAAGAGAAAGCAGCATTGAGGAGTTGGAAATAAATAAGGAAACCAATTCAAATAAGAAGAGGTTTTTCTTAACCGAAATATTTTAGTTTTTTGAGCGTTAATTGGAAAAACAAATCGGCCATCCTCACGCCCATATAAAGACACCTACTGTTGTCGTCCAGAACTTATGCTATACACACGAATCTAGCATATTATTCTTGGCAATAGCAATCACGGCAATAAGTCACTCTCAAAGGATTCAAGCTGCTCAATTAAAGAGCATGTTCCTAAAGATGAAGATGCTTAGTTCTTTAGTTGTTAGGTTGAGTCTATTGTTCTTGAATTGTATTATATTTTCTTTTCAGAGGTGTAATCATATATTTTTACAAAAATATTACAGTTTTTGTTTCACATTCTAGACTAGGGTTAGTTTAGAAAGATGTCGCTATAAGCGAATTGAATATAGGAATAGGGTACAAGAGTTAGTCTTATGGTTATTGAGTTATAACCTAAAACTGCTCTTTGAAGTTAGTGAAATTCAGAAAGTAAATCCTACGAGAGTAAGTGGGGTAAAATTTATTAACGACAGGTGGATGCATGACGAGTTGACATGTGGAAGCAAGGACAAGTAAGATATGAGTCAGCAAATAGCTGGCACCAGTTACGAACATGTGACCGGTACTGGGTAAGTACCAAGGGCAGCAAAACCGAGGACGAAGACTTGAAAGGAAGATATTGGTTGGGAAATACCGCATTTAATGAGCAGCCATTACAAAAAATCTTATCATTTATATCCATATGTTATTCAGCTATCAAGAGGGGATTTATTCGTACTAAGGAAGGTCTTGATTTGGGGATCTTGTCTCCTTAAATAGAGTTATATATAGGAGAATTTGTATCAATGGAAGGACATGAAAAATCATCTGTACACAAAAGATAAAAAATCCTCTTATTCCATAAAACTACTTTTTTTTTCTTGATATCGTTCTTATTACTGCTTACGAAGAAGTTAAGACCACAGACAGGCTTGTATTTTCCTCAAGTTATTTTAATGATCTTATTTCTATTCTTACTTATTTTATATTATTGGATCAACTTAATTCAAGTGACTATAAATCACGTTACAAATTCAACTGTACCGTTTTACGGGTAAATAATTTGGGGCCTACCGTGTGGCATAGACAATTGTGTAATTACTTTGGTCCATTTATCACCTACTAGCATTGTTTGATACTTTTCTTTATTAAATAAAAAATCAGACATGACAGCTACCGATGTAAAAAATTCTTAAATGTTGGAATAAACAACGAGCGTGAGGATGTGTTCCAACGTGATGATTTAACTAGTGAAAGTCGCAATGAAGGAGATGAAATAACTCTGGTTTGTGAAAATCAGAATCCTCGGCATGTGAGAAGTCCAACTTCCGATGATGCAAATGATGAACATGTTGTAAAAACGATTAAAATTTTGAGGGAGCAATAAAGGAAAATTATGAAGCATCTCTCATGACAAGACCAGGTAATGACGGAGTTGAAGTAGGCACTTTCAGTTGCTTCCAATAACCCCAATGGGGGTAATTCAAGATCCTCCGAATGTGCCTGCAAATCAAACAGTGCAAAGAACTGGTAACATCGCTCCAAGAGAGAATTCAGTTTTAATGAAAATATAGCAGGTGGTGCAGGTTGTGGATCCGGGAACGACAACAACGCTAATGATCCTTTCAAAACCGAGCTCGTGAGATTCATGATGGAAATTAATGAACGAATGGACCAAAATGCTAAGGATTTTCATGCTCGGATAGATCAGAACCCAACAACACCACCGATGTTAAAGGGACCGGATTCAAAGAAGTATACATAGTTGCCATTCAAACCAAGCGCGACCCGAATTGATTTCGAAAAGATTTAAGATGCCTGACATCCGAAAATATGATGGGGTTTTAGATCCACAAGAGCATATCACAACTTACACTATGATTTTGTAGGGAAATGACTTGACCCCGCACGATATAGAATCTGTCCTGCTGAAAATATTTGGCAAAACCCAAATGAAGGGTGCTTTAACTTTTTTTTTTTTTTACTTGAGCATTCAATTGATTCTTTTGAATTGCTTGCAGATTATTTCATTAAAGCTCATGCTGGGGCAAGAAGCGTCTGAGCTATAAAGGCAGACATATTCAGATTCGTTCAAGGAGTGTCTGAGCTATTTCGAGAGTTCGTGATTCAGTTTTAGAGGAGAGGATGTTACTGCCGGTAGTACCAGACGAGTGGAAAGCTGAAGCGTTCACCAAAGGTCTCAATCCATTGAGCTCTGATGCATCCAGTAAATTGAAGGAAATCATGTTGGAATTTCAAGCAATTATGTGGACAGATGTCGACAATCGATATGAATTAAAAATTAGAATAGAAAATGATCAACTGAGTTCTTCGGTGTCTTCCGAAGGGCATAATCATAATTGAAATCAGTAGAAGTTCAAAACCGATTTCAATGCAGATCAAAGATCTTTTAGGAGTTGCTTTCAGCCTTACAAAATGGTTGATGGGCGTGGAAATAAAAGATTTCAGACATCGGATAGGTTTGCTTCAGATAGAAGGGAAGACCGTGGTCGCAATAGCAGATCTTTATAGAAGAAGGAACCATCGCGGTCCCGAAATTCAGCATACCCCCAGTTATTCGACTATAACTTTAACATCAGCTTAGTAGAACTGGTGTCGGCTATGAGAAATATTAAGGAAGCTAGATTCCCGAAACAAATTTGATCGGATCCTAGTCAAAGGGATCCTAATCTATGGTGTGTATTCTATGGGATGCATGGGCACATGACTTGGGACTATCAACACCTTTGTGAAGAGGTTGTAGTGTTATTAAAGAATGGTTACCTTATAGAATTTCTAGTGATCAGACCAAAAGTAATTATGGAAGGAATCGAGATGTTGTTGAACCAGCCAAACCAGCTGCAGGGTCAAATTTCCTAACGCTTAACATGATCTTTGGTGGTGACGAAGTAAATGGGGTGACATTTTCAGCAACAAAGAAGATAAAGATATCAGTAACTCATGGAAAGAGGATCCGAGAAGCAACAGAAGATAATGAAATCACCTTCACACAATAGGTTGATGATGACCTTCTCTTACCACACAACAATGCTATGGTAATATCGCTTAATGTTTTTGATTTTAAAATTAAACGTGTGTTAGTTCATCCAGGTAGTTCAGCCAATATCATTCAATGGAGAGTTTTGGAACAAGCAAAGTTAACTGAAACATAGTCCCGACAACAAAGCTTCTAGTCAGTTTCAACCTAATAAATGTAATGACCCGAGGAGAGATTTAACTGCCCATGTATGCCGAGGGCGTAACTAGGACCACTCTGTTCGAAGTGGTAGATAGCGACATGGGATACAACGTGATCCTCGGAAGGCCATGGATTCATGAAATAAAGATTGTTCCATTGACTTACCATCAACTATTGAAGTTTCCCACACTGGAAGGGGTCAAACAGATCAGAGGAGATCAACCGGATATAAGAGAAATGAATGCAGTTACCTTGTCTTGTAACAATCCAAATGGAACAAGCAAATAGCAACTATAGGAACTGGTGCCCTCATCCATTCTGGTTGACGATAATGGAGAAGAGGATTCATCGGACTTCTATCAGGTACCGAGGTCTTTTTAGGTACCGAAGGAAACGGATGCAACCAAATCGACCACAGAGGAGCTTGAGCAAGTGGCCATGTTCACAGAGTTCTTAGAAAGAAAGTTCCACTTGGGAAAGGGGTTGAGCCCCGAACTAAGACTTAAAATTAATGATTATCTTAAAGCAAACATCGATTGTTTTGCCTGGTCTCATTCTGAAATGACAAGTATTTTGATGAAAGTGGCTGACCACAAACTACGTTTGGACCCTAACTTCCCTCTGGTAAGGCAGAAGAAACGACCGATAGTAGAGGTCAGAAAAATGTTGTTAAAGAAGAGGTGACCCGGTTACTGAATATTGGTTCAATTCGAGAGGTAAATTATCCCGATTAGTTAGCTAACGTAGTAGTTATTCGTAAAAAGAAAAATAAATTTAGTCTGTGTGTAGATTATAAAGATTTGAATAAGGCACGCCCTAATGACTCTTTCCTGTTGTTGAACATTAACCAAATGATTGATGCTTTGGCCGAGCATGAGTTAATGTGCTTTCTTGATGCGTATTCTAGTTATAATTAAATTAGGATGAACCCAGAAGATCAAGAAAAAACCTCTTTTATCTTAAATTTTTGGCACATAGTGCTATAATGTGATGCGTTTTGGTCTTAAGAATGCCAGAACCACTTACTAAAGGTTCGTTAATAAGTTGTTTGAACGACAAATTGGGAAAACTATGGAGGTTTATAATGATGATATGTTGATTAAGTCTCTTAATGCAGGAGATCATTTGGCTCATCTACAAGAGACATTTGATATTTTAAGGAAATACAACATGAAGCTCAATCCTGAAAAATGCGCTTTTGGAGTTAGTTCCGGGACATTTCTTGGCTTTTTGGTTTCACAAGGAGGAAATGAAGTGAATTTAGACAAGATCAAGGCCATAGATGATATCCCTAACCAATTTACAAGTGTAAAAGAAGTTTAGAGGTAGACTAGTTTAACGACCCGGCCAGTTCATTTATGGTTATGTGACGTGCCGGGGTGGTTGGATTTTTTTCAGGAGAGTTTTGGAGTGAATTGGGACACTTAGTACCAAGGTTGGAAGCTTAAGTTGAAAGAGCTAACCGGAGTTTGACTTTTGGGTAGACGACTCTGTAACAGATTTTTGATGGTTCCAATAGCTTTGTAAGGTGATTTTGGACTTAGGCCTATGTCTAGATATTGATTTGGAAGTCCGTAGGTTGGTTTGAGGCTTTTTGGCGGATGTTGAAAAGTTGAATGTTTGGAAGGTTTGACCGAGAGTTGATTTTGTTGATATCGGATTTAGATTTTTTTTCGAGAGTTGGAATAGGTCTGTTGTGTCATTTGGGACTAGTGTGAAAAGTTTGAAGTCATTCATAGTTAGTTTGATATGGTTCTGCATTAATTTTAGAAATTGGAAGTTCATTAGTTTCATTAGGCTTGAATTGGGGTGCGATTCATGATTTTATTGTTGGTTGATGTGATTTGAGGCTTCCACTAAGTTTGTATCGTGTTTTAGGTCATGTTGGTATGTTTGGATGAAGTCTGGGGGCCTCGGGTGGGGCTCGAATTGAAATAAGTTTGATAATAGAAATTAAGGATATGCTGAAGCTTCAGGTCTGGTGTAACCGCACTGCGAGGTTGTTGATAGCATCAAGGACAAGGATAGAGTTTTGGAATCTTCAAGAAGGACATTCACAAGATGTCAAGCTAAACAATTGCATATTAACGTTACTGGACTTCAATGGCAAATAAAAAAGTTTTTAATTGTAGAGGAAGAGCTCAAGCACAAAGGAGATGTATTGTCCAAGTTTTACAATTATTTGGTGGCCCAAATTGAAGTCCAAGAGGAGGAAGATTGGGTCCCAAACTCATCCCTTGAAGTCCACCAAAAGGGCACCGAGAAGAGCTTAAACTGAGCTTAAAAGAGGTCCAAAAGGAGGTGTTTCAAATAGAGCCCAATTGGAGTCCAAACCAATGGGATTTAGCCGTCTACCCTCTTATTTTTATTAGTTTTTATTAGGATTTCTAGTATTTAGCTTAGCGTCCAAGCTAGGGTTTGCCTTGGCAGCCACCCTACCTAGTTTTAAGGACTTTTTACTCCTATAAATGTGAGTTCTTTTCATTCATTATGGTACTTCATTATTGATTAATAATATTATACTTTGAGAGTTCATTTGAATCTTTGTTACTTATGCTTTGAGATTTATCTTTCAACCTTTATTAGTTCATAGTTCAAGGTAGTAAGATAACTTCTTTATTGTGATATCATTGATTCCTTTGTGGTATTCTTAGAAGGCGATTAATACTAGTTATTAATTTTTATCTCAAGTAACTCATATAGAGGTCAAGATCCGAATCTATTATTTTGATTTATTTTTAAGTAAAGGCGTTTGATTTCTTCAATAAATCACAACGTTGTTGCTTGGATCTTGGCAAGGTATAGAACTTGCATTCTTGGAAGTTCCTAAAGTTCTTTTCCTGAATTTTCTCATATCCTTTATTTTCTGCACTTTAATTCTAGTCGTTTAATTCTTTATTGTTATTGATTCTGTATTTACTTTTCAAATTCTTACTCTAGTTTGGATTTCCGACATTGTTGTTATCAAGTGGTATCATAGCGGTTCTATCAAAATTTCGTTCTTAATAATTATTGGGATTTCTTGAATACTAAGAGCAAAAAAAAAAAAAAAAAAAAAAAAACATTATGGTAGCATCGTGAATAGTTACTTGAAAAAATAAGTTTTTTCTAAAAAAGAAATCAGTTCAAAAGAACAATTGCTTGCTCTCCAAGAAATTTCTTTTGTATTTAATTTGTTTCCAAAAATTAACAAAAGAAACAAGAAGAGGGGATCCTAGATTTCAAAGAAAATTCAATTAAAAATTCAATTTTTAAACTAGAAGCATGATATGTTAAGTTTAACAGTGAAATATCTCATAAATAACCGATAAGAACAACTGCGACTCAACTACAAAATCTATCAAAATCCGGGTGTCACCAAGTACATGAGCTACGAAGTGTCAACACAATCTAAATCTCTAATACCACTATCTGAAAGATAGAACAATATAAAATAAACTGAAAGGAAGGAAAATCGAGGTTTGCGGGCGTCATAGCAGCTATCTTAGTAATCTCCAAGCAGATATTGCACCAAGTCTAGCAACCGCCGTGCCAAGAAGTACCTGGATCTGCACACGAAGTGCAGAGTATAGTATGAGTACAACTGACCCAATGTACTTAATAAGTAATAAGACTAACCTTGGGCTGAATACAGTGACGAGCTCAGAAAGGTAAAGTCTAAATCCATATAATAATAGTGCAAATATAACAGGGAAATGACAGTAATAACTCAAAGAAATCCCATAATCAATTTGTATATATTACAGAAATGTAGACATGCTTTTAAGTTTAAAAATTTAAGCTCAACACTGATAAAATATGCCGAGTATAACTGATATGAGGAATGTTACATATCCATGTCTACATGTCAAATATGCATGTCATATGTAATGCATCATAGAGATAAACTCACGTACTCACACTCTCAGAGTCTCAATCTAACTGTCTAACACTCCCACTCATCACTCTCAATCACTCAGCACACTCAATCACTCAGCATTATACGGTACCGGCGCTCACTGCTAGTATGTCAGACTCCGGAGGGGCGGATCCTGGCCAAGGGCTAATATAAAGCCAATATGACCTGCTGCGGCATGCGGCCCGATTCCTTAATAATAGATAAAGCCCAAATGAATTGCTGAAGCGTACAACGCGATTCATAATAATAATATATATAATGCCAAGAAGGCCTGCTGCGGCGTGCAGCCCGATCCACAACATCACACACAACACGACTCTCATGCCCCAACTTAGTCATCAATCTCTCCAGTCTCTCGGGCTCAAAAATCTCATGCCAATCAGCCCAAACAATGATAACATGATGTAACAATAAATGACAACAGATACTGAGATATGATATGCAATGGTAAATGTGAGTGAGTACATAATGAAAATTTAGGCAGATAATTCAACAGTAGAAATGACCTCAGTGGGTCCCAGCAGAATAAGCATATAGCCTAAACATGATTTCTAGCATGGACCGCAGCTCAATTGCTCTAACACATAGGGATTAATTGAATAGAAACAAAGATTTTGATAACTATACGGTACCATGAAATAAACACAGTCGCAATTACCACGATGCACGCTTACACACCCGTCACCGTAACACTAACCACATAACACATATTTTCGGGATTCATACCCTCAGAACCAAGATTAGAAGTGTTACTTACCTCAAATCGCACAAATCACAACTCTAACAAGCCCTTGCCTCGTGAATTGGCCTCGTAACAACTCGAATCTAGCCACAAACAACTTAGTACAATCAATACAAGCTATAGAATCGATTCCATACGATAAAGCTAAGTTCTTCAACCAAAGTCAAAAAGTCAACCCCAAACCCACGTCTCAGAACCCGACAACAATAAAAAAAATCCGAACACACATTCGATAACGAGTCCAACCATACCAAAATCATCCAATTCGGACCATAAATCCACACTCAAATCCCCAAATTTTACTCTCCAACACATATGCCAAAAATCCCCAAATTCTAACTTAGCTTCATGATAAATAGGTGAAATAATCAATAGGTATTCAAAATATATGGACAAAAGTGATTATAAATCACTTACCGCTTCAATATAGGTTAAAACCCCTTCAAAAATCACCTCAATCCAAGCTCCCAAAGTCCAAAAATGAAGAAAATACTCTAACCCTCGTTTATATCTATTTTGCCGGCGAAACCGCACCTGCGGTCCTGGCCTCCGCTTCTGCGGAACCACTTCTGCGGTCGCACGTAGCATCTATAGAAAACACTAGACACCCGACCAGCCACTTCTGCGGCCACAAGCTTATACCTGCGAGACCTCTCATGCGGCCCCTTGTCCGCATCTGCGCATCCAGGCCAAGCTTCCAATCTCCGCACCTGCGGACTCCTCATCGCAGAAGCGCTTTCCCTTCTGCGGAAACTCACTCGGGACTCCCCGCCTTCACTCCACTCCGCATCAGTGACCAAAGCACTGCATCTGCGGTACCGCATCTGCGGCCACTCCCACTGCAGGTACAAACGCACCAGAACTGAACAAACCAGCACCTATACAAGTCTAAAATTCCATCTGATTTTAATTCGAATCACACCCGAGGCTCCCGGGACCCCATTCAAACATACTTACCCATCCTAAAATATCATACAATCTTAGTCGAGGCTTTAAATCATATCTCATAATATCAAAAACATGAATCGCACCCAGTTAAAGCCTATTGAAACTAATGGATTTCCAACTCCTACAATGGATGTTGAAACCTATCAAACCAACTTCGATTAACCTCAAATTTTGAACACATGTCATAAATGACATAACAGACTTATTCAACAAATTCAACTCTCAGTCAAACTTCTAAACTCTCCAAACTTTCACTTTTCCAATTTTCGCCAATTCAAGCGAACATTACCTAAGGACCTCCAAATTGATATCCGAACACACTCCTAAGTCCAAAATAACCATACAGAGCTATCAGAACCATTGAAACTTAATTCCGGAGTCATTTACACCTAAGTCAACATCCGGTCAACTTTTTCAATAAATATTGGGACTAAGTGTCCCAATTCATTTTGAAATATCCCCAAAACTAAACTAACCACCCCGACAAGTCACATAATAATAAACGAGCATAGAATAAGCAATAATTGGAAGAACGGGGCTGCAATACTCAAAACAAATGGTCGGATCGTTAAAACTTCTCTGCCTTCCATTATTCATCATTATTATGTTTTTATATTGTTTATTACATCGTAGTAGGTGTCTTGACCTGACCTCATCACTATTCTACCGAGGTTAGGCTTGATACCTACTGGGTACCGTTGTGGTGTACTCATACTACACACATGCATGCCGGATGTTAGTGATCAACTGTTGGCTGCCTTACGGAGACTTCAAGGTATCCCTGCTCGACGTCTGCAGGCGTCAGAGTCACATTACTTTATCTTTACTTCCTATTGTATTTTCATTTAGATAGTGATATAGTAGACATTTTTGTTTACTCTATAAAGCTTATGACTCAATTCTACTGATTTTGGGAAGTGTGTTGTTGAGATTCTATTTCGGAAGATTATATGAGTTTATTAGACTTATTTTAGTATTTGTGTTAATTATTTCTGTCAAGTTATTATTAAATATTAGGCTTACCTTATCGTAGAGACTAAGTGTCATCACGACATCCTACAGAGGAAAATTTGGGGTCGTGAAAGAATAAATCAAAGCCCTTTTTATTTTTATCCTATTTCTTGTCCAAATGATAAGTTAAATTATTTTCCATTTGAAAGTTACTTTGACTTCAAATGTGTGCGCTGGAATGAACCGGAGACAACCTCTTCAAAAGCACCGTAAACATAAAGGCCCTCTCTTATTAAAACCTCATAGTCAAAGTGTAGATACTGGAAGTGTCCTCAGTTTCTATTGTAGGTGAAGGATGTTTTGCATCCGGTCAAAGGTCTTCATACTTATCTTTCTCTTTTCTTCAGCTTCCTCTTTGGTTCCCAAGTACTCAGAGCTGGTGTTCGAAGAGCTTGAAGTGATGGGCCGAGCAGGAATGTTGTCGAGGGAAGCTGTCTCCAATCCATGAGATTTGGCAATACAATCATATATGTTTGCAATGCCTTCTTTGGCCTCTTCCAAAGTCTTCCTCCTCATCTGGTAAATTGCGTAAGTTTTTTCGAGGAAAAAGTCTTCTTGATCTTCGAGTTGATCATTTTTAGAGCTTCTCATTTTTGGATTTCAACTGATCATTTTCAGCCCTCACAATGCCATAGGTTTGGTGAATGTCTTTATTTGTCTTTTCATGCTCGTAGTTTTTCTCCATAACCATTTTGAACTTTTCCTCCATTTTAGCTCTCTTCTCTTCGGCAGTAGTAGCTTCCTTGGTTTTGGAGCGTAAGCTTGCTTCTAGCTGTTGATTTGCTCCATGAAAGAAGACTCACATCGGTCGCGGCAGTTACTGCATCTTGTAGTTCAATCCTCTTGGCCTTCGCCTCCTTAAGCTTTTTATGTAATTGAGTGGCGTCTTGGTTGTGGGCCATTTTATCTTACTTGGATTGATCTAATCGGGCCTCGAGCTTGCCCATTTGTGCAACCTTTGCGTCCAAAACCTGAAGGCGCTCTGCAAGTTGGTCTTGTTCGCGGCAAGCTGATTTCGTTTAGTAGTAAGCTCCTCTTTGTCTAAGAATAACTTTTGTAGATCCTCAAAGGCAAGGAGGTTAGCCTAAAAGGGTTAAAACTTAAAGTAATGTGAACAAAGTTTAGTAAAAAGGGAAGAGAAGAAGATTATATTGATACCTGAGCTGAACAGTGCATGCTGTTATTGATTAGACACTCAGCAGAAAGAGTATCCATATTTCTCCTATCTTTGCTCATAGCCAGAGGCTTCATGTAATTCGCGACCTCCATCGACTTGAAGAGTAAGTGGCACTCGTTCAAAACTGTGAGAATAACACTATGCTTTCCACTAAGGTCACTTATGGGTGCCGGGTAATTACTCCCTAAATTCCCATGGTCGGGAGACTGTGGGGAACGAATATCCTCTATTTATTCAGTTAGGGCCGGTGGGGAGGTAGCAGTTGGAGGTATTATAGTTGGTGTAAAGGTTTACGGATAAGGGATGTTAGGGGTAGTAACTTCTCTGAACAGAAGCGATAACGGGAGCCCGAAAATGAGACTCAGCATTTTTAACTATTTTCGTTTCCGTGAAGTGTTCTTAGATTTCCCGCGGTTGAGCATCCGGTTGAATATTCATTGGGGCATGGGGAGATTTCTTTCATTAAATAGGAACCGCTTCATCATTAGTTCCTTCTTCATCAAGGACCACTGTGGCCGGTCCAGTCGGAGTTTCTTTTGTTGAAACCTACTCCGGAGTCCCATCTACAGAGGTATGTTTTCTTTTTGGTTTCTTATCCTTGGGTTGGGGACTCCGGGAGGAGGTACCTTCACCGGATGCAAGAGCGATTTCACAATCCATCTTGCAATTAAGGATATCTTGCAATTGTTTATAGGCCTTCTCTGGGTCAATAGAAACTTCAATAATAGGGAAGTTGGAAGATCCATTCGGAAGGCATGTGTCTTACGAAAGGAAATCCACAAATTGGTTCTAAAACATGTTGAATGTCGAAAGGGGAGAAAGAAAAAATTTTACTTACCGTGGTGTTTGGCTTTCCAATTGAATTTGGGTGAAATTTCTTTCCTAAGCCAAGCAAATTTGGTAGTGGTGGCAGAATACAAAAATAATGGAGTCAATTTCTTGATCCAATTTCAGTGTAAATGGTTATGTATAAACACACATGAACCCTAGTTTGCTGATGGTGACCCTTTCCACCTCATTCTGGGTAAAGATTTTGATGCTATTCCAGTTGCAATCTTCCTTTACAATAGGAATGCTAACAGGGCAAATGGATGAAGGGTATCTCTAGATAGGAGAACTGTTTTTGTTCTTAGGGTTGATAGTTTCTTTTTGAACCTGAAGGTCCAACTGGGAGTTATGTTCGGAAGGTATGATTGTATTGACGGTAGGAGGTTTGGCTTCGGCATCAACTTCTTTAGTTTTTTTCTTTTCAAAAGGGTCACCACCGATGAAAACACCAGAGTTTCCGAGGGCAGAAATGATAGAAGACATGGTGGTAGGAAATCTTGGCAAGAAGATTTTACCAAGAAAGTGGTGTTTTACAGTAGGGTTCTAAGGGAATTCGAAGAAGAAGTGTTTGTAAAAGTGAATGGTAAAAGTGATGAGTTGTGGAGAAGCTTATAGGCGGCAGAATCCAAGGTCATGATTACCTTGCAAACTGGCAAAAATATTTGCCGAATCACGGGATAACACATGTTCGGCTCATTAAATGCAAGGAGACGTGTGTCCTTTCAAGTGTCAAAAATCGTTCAGAAAGTTTCCCGCCAAGAACAAATATCTTAGCTACTTCTATTTAACATAAAGTTTTATCACCAGAAAGTAGGGGGACTATCTATATGGGGTAAATCTGATTAGCGACACGTGGATGCATGACGAGTTGACACGTGGATGCAAGGATAAGTAAGGCATGAGTCACCAAATAGTTGGCACCGGTTACGAATATGTGACCGGTGCTGGGTAAGTACCGAGGGCAGCAAAATTAAGGACGGAGATTTAAAAGGAAGATATTGATTGGGAAATACCACATTCAATGAGCAGCCGTTATAAAAAATCTTATCATTTATATCCGGCCATTATTCAACTATCAAGAGGGTTTTTATCATATTAAGGAAGGGTTTGCTTTTGTAAGACCCCGTAAACTATTTCCTAAAAATCGGGGTTTTGTGATGACGGGGTAGGCGTAGAGGTTAATAATAGTAGAAATTATTTGGACTTTTCCTAAAAACCGAGGTTCGGATTTTTTGGATTGAACAGTGCGTTGGGGAGTTGAAGGAAAATATTTTACAGAATGGCCGCAGAGTGAAGCAGCTACTTGGGCCATTTGTTTTGTTAATTTCGCGACAAGTTATGTGACCACACAACCATTTCGCGGGCCGCACTTTTATCACATAATTAACCTTAGAATTTTTGCGGAGGGAGGTTCTGTGTCGTAGAACAGGTCTGCGGGCCGCATAACAGCCGCAAAGTGAAGCAGGCCAGCCCAATTCTGATTTTTCACGGACATTTTGCGGACCGCATAATCATTATGCGATCGCATATGCGACTACAAATCTTGTCCTGAGGCTTCATTTTTGGATTTTTATAACCCGACCCTACTTCGATAAAACATATGCCATAATCAAATTTGAGCAAATTTCTGATACTTTTAGAATGAGAAAGAGTACTTAGTGTGGGGGAGTAACCTTCAACCTATTATCCATCAATTCTTGCTCAATTATTGAGGATTAATAAAGAAAGTCTTCTTCCTAAAGGTAAGAATCTATATCCTAGCTCTCAATTTCGAAAATTTACAATAAATAGGATAATTAGAAAGAGAATTCTTGGGTGTGAGGGTCGTTATCTTGCATGCATGTGTTATCAAAGAATGTGGGAAGGTTGTGAGCTAAAAATGATAGAGAATGAGTTGGGGAATGATGTAATCTTTTATAACAGGGACTTAAAAATATTAATGCACACCTAGTGTTTGATAATGTGCTCAAATGAGCTAGAATCATGACCATCTTCCTAATTTTAGTCCAACTTGTTATATTTTTAAAATAGATCGAAGTTGCAAAGAATTCCAGAACATTTTAAAGTGTAAAGGAATCTCAATTGAGGCTATGAGCAGCTTCAATTCATGTATTATGACTTGTACGTGTGGTCGGGATTGAATTTCGGGAAATTCGGAACTGAATTAGAAAGACATTTCTCATTTCAAAAGTTTTAAGTTGGAAGAATTGACTAAGATTGGATTTTAGAGTAAATGGCCTCAGAATGACGACTTCAGCATGTTCTTATGACGACTTCGAACTTGGGCGTATGTTCAGATTGGGTTTTGGATGCCCCGGGAGCGTTTCGGCACCTATTGTGAAAGTTAATATTTTGGAAGAATTCCATAAATTTGTGTTGAAGTGAATTTCAATGTTATCGATATCTGTTTGGAATTCGAGTCCGAGAATAGGTTTGTATGGTGATTTCGGTATTGGGAGCGCGTCCGGAAGTAGATTTGGAGGTCCATAGGTCATTTTGGAGTCGTTTGGCGAAAGTTAGAAATTTGAAGGTTTTTGAGAAGTTTGACTGGTAGTGGACTTCTTGATATCGGGGTCGCAATTCGATTCCGGAAGTTGGAGTAGGTCCGTAATATCAAAGATGACTTGTGTGGACAATTTAAAGCCAATCGGACGTGATTTTCTAGGTTTCGGCATCGAATGTAGAAATTTGAAATTCTAAAGTTCATCAAGCTTGGAATGGGGTGCGATTCATAAATTTGACGTTGTTTGATATGATTTGAAGGCTCGACTAAGTTCATAATATGTTTTGGGATGTGTTGGCATAATTGGTTAAGGTTCTGAGAGCCCCAGGTAGATTCCGGGTGGTTAACAGATCGAATTTGAAATTTGAAGAAGGGCTGAAGAAGCTGAGCAGCTGCTGTAACCGCACCTACATGAAGAGGGCCGCAGGTGCGGGAAAATGGCTCACAGAAGCGGAAGGGGACAAGCTGTTGAGAACCGCAGGAGCGGAAAGATTTGCGCACCTACGAAGGCACATGTGGGAAGAGAGCAATGCAGGAGCGGACGCGCAGATGCACCGCATGGAGCGCAGGTGCAAAAATGTTGGGCCGAGCTGGAGCTGCACCTGCGATGGGATTTTCGCAGGTGCGGGACCGCAGATGCAGCCAAGGCACCGCAGGTGCGGAAGTCGGGCTGGTCAATGTCTTTTTTAAAGTGAGGGTTTGGCTCTATCTCACTTCATTTTCGCCCATGGGAGCCGATTTTGGAGCACATTGGAGTGCCATATTCATTAATCATAATGGGGTAAGTGTTTTCTTCTCAATTTTTAGTTAAATACATGAGTTTATATGAATTTGAACATGGGAATTAGTAGAAATTGGGGCTTGGGTGGAAAACTCTAGAATTTTGTATATTTGGATTTTGACCACGAAATTTGGACATAGAATTGAGAATAAATTATATATTTGAGTCCGTGATGTCATGGGCAAAGTTTATCTTCAAATATTTTCAGAATCCGGGCACGTGGGCCCGAGGGTTATTTTATCGACTTTTCAAGCGGAGTTGAGAATTGTTGTAAATAGGATTATAATGAGTATTTGAGTATATATTAATGGGTTTGCATAATTATTGACTAGTTTTGGAGCGTGGGACATTGGCTTGAGTCGTCGGAAGGTCTTGGGAGCCGGTTATAGAACTTCGGAGCGAGGTAAGTCTCCTTTCTAACCTTGTAAGAGGGAATTTACCCTATAGGTAAAATAATTTAATATGTGCTTCTATTTGTGGGGGCTACGTACGTACGAGGTGACGAGAGTCCGTGCGTAGCTACTATTATGCTTATGTTCGGGTAGTCTAGGACCCAAACCACATTATACTTGCGATGCTTGCATCCTACTTGTTAATTTAACCGTTTAAAACAGATTGGAACACATAAAGGAATTTGAAAAGGATTAGACTTCACCTACTTGGATTTTTGGACGGGTCACTTGACCGTTAATGAGAATTGATATTTCTTTAAATATCAAACCTAAATAAATCCTTGATTTGGTTGTCTGAATGTGTTTATCTTTTGTGGAACGGATCGATGCCTCGGCAGATTAAGTAGATGCATCTATGGTTACCGCCATTCGACCATCTGGCAGTGCACAATTTAAATATTTATTGGATCGGGTCGTACGACATCGGCATGATTTGTGCATGACTTAATTGATTGTTTTGGGAATTATTGATAATTGATATGTCCTCATTGGCCGGAGATTTAAATTGTTAAAAGATGAAGATAAATTTGGAAATTCTCGATTAACAAGAGAATTATTTACCTGTCTCATGTTATTATGTTTATCGTTGCCTCATAAAAATTCATAATTTATCATATCATTGGTATATTGATTATAGCCCACAGTAGGTGTCCGAGTTGACCCCTCGTCACTACTTCTTCGAGGTTAGGCGGGATACTTACTGGGTACGTGTTGATTTACGTACTCATGCTACACTTGCTGCATATTTTTGTGCAGGTACACATATGTTTGGCAGCCTTGTGGGCGCAGAGGCGCGATTATGGCGGGATCTTAGGTGAGCTGCATTCTATACGATGCTCCGCAGTCAACAGAGTCTCTTTCAGAGTACTTACATTTTTTCTGTCCAATTGTATTTCGGACAGCTGTTGTATTTTATTTTATATTCTTAGTAAATGTTCATGCACTTGTGACACCGGGTTTTGGAATGATTATGGGTTGCACTGTATTGAAAATTTTGTTTAAAGATATTATTACGTATTTTGTAAACTCCATCTTCTACTATTTGATTGAGGGGAATAACTATGATTTCAAAAATATTAAAATAAGAATTTACTAATTATTGGTGTTTGCTTACCTGACAGTAGTATCCGACACCATCACGACCTTTCGAGGATTTTGGGTCGTGACAGCTAAACCCCTTCTTCTTAGAATCGAATCCCACGGTATTCATGTAATTGATGTAAGTCACAGATTGATCATAATAGAATTAGCTATTCCGAATGTGCTTGTGTTGAAGGATATACTCTCAATATGTATTATAAATGCTTCATCATATCACCTTATCATTGAGGATGTGTTCAAAATATGGAATATGTGTTAAAAATATTAAAACTTCAAGTCAAGATCGAAATAAAGGTTGTTATGCCAAATTTTATGAAAAGTCTCTATGTGCTTAAGATTCCCAAATTGCTCATATGTGAATTTAATGTCTTGAATGAGAAGCCTTATTGTTGTTGATAATGATAATGATGTTTGAATGTGGAAAGGGGAACTGGAATTATGAAATACGGCCAAGTACAAAGAATGACTTTATAATTGTGGCCACTAGTGCCAATAAATTGAAAGGATGTGAAAGAAGTATGATATGAGAGGATTGACTGAAAAAGGTAATGTCTCGGGTGAGACGGCCTAGCCGACCGGGCCATGATCGGACGCCATGCCGCACACATGGTGGTGACTGTGCTGGAAATTATAATGAAATTGTGATTATGGTAGATGTCTCAAATGAGACGACCTAGCCGATCGGGTCATGTTCGGAATCCATGTAAGAATACGGTGGTATTGTCAATTATGGTATATCGGCATTAAAGATCACCCAACCTAATAACATGAAAATTGACTTGAAAAGTTATGTGATCCTTAACTTGATATTTTAGTATTATTTGAAGCTCTTATTGAATTCTTGACTGTCCCCCCTTGTATTATTATTCATTCTATTGAGATGGTGTTTTGTTTTACATACTATTACTATTCGACAGGTGGTTCCATAGCAGGCAGTGTTGATCAGCGATAGTGGTACATCCTCTTCCCAAGAGACTTGGTGAGCCGTGTGAACAACTAATTTGTGACCACACAAAAATTCTATACTATTTTAGTGTAAATATTTCTTTAGATCTAATCTTGATGTTTTAAACTTTTATCTTACTCTAAATAAATTTTATTCGATTAAAAATTATAAAAATATTCACATACTAGTACAAATTTTATTTCTATTCGTAAAGAGAAAAAAACAAAATCTACAAAAATATTTGGTTTCTTTTAATCAGAACTATAATAAATAAGTTAGCTTTAGTATATTTTTGGTGTCATTTAAATAAATTGTATATATTTAGTTTGCCTATATATTTCTTAGTTTAAAATTAGTTAGTAAATTTTCTTATCTTTTATATGTTATTTTATCTTTTAAAGAAAAAAACAAAAAGAAGAAGAAGAAAAAATAAAATAAACCAAAAGATTAATTCCTATATAATAAAACTAATCACTACCTACACATGCAACACTCCTCACGTCCCAATCCCATGTACCCAATTCGTTCACGCACACACACGATCCCACACCTCAACATGTACACGATATTACACCATTTCACAGGCACTTATTTTCTAAGAACTATAAAAAATCCATACACTTCACAATTAAAGAGAGAGGCAACGAAATTGGGAGGAACAAAAAATTGAAGGGACGGAAAGTAAGAAAAAACAAAAGGAAAGAAGAACGAGATTTTAGAAAAGAGAGGCAATTTCATAAGACAAAACTAGCAACGAAGACAAAAAAACATCGTTCTTGGAGTAAGAATTTACTGAAGATATAGTTTTGGCCAAATTATTGTGTTCGAAGCCGAAATTCGGGATTGGTCGAGGTTCTGAGTTTGCGGATCCGAAAGTAAACTATTTTTAACTTTGAAAATCAGTAGATTGTAGCTATTTATCTATTATAAAATCTTCGCAAAAGGTAATATTCAATATCCTTGTTAGTTCAATGATAATGTCATGATTTAAGCATGAATGTGTATTAATATTTGTATTAATTTTCGTAAAGGTTTGCTGAATACAAATGTGTGTGCTTGTTTGGTATCTGATTTACCGTCATCTATCTCCATAATTTAGAATATATAGTGTTCTTAAAATATATCTCTAGTCTTGGTTGATTCAAATCATCTTCGAAGTTCAGTCCATAAATCTTTTATGAATAAATTTAGGCTTGAACACTTGGTTTAATTAATCCTTGAAGTCATCCTTCTATTAATTTTGCCTAGTCACTCTTGTAAATAGGCCATAAATTATGATAATTATTTTATATAAGATTATGATAGGTTTTTCTCTTAAAAAAAAATTGTTCTTTTTGGAATACACTTTTACAAATGTTTGATTACTTAGCCATGAAAGCTGAAAATTATAAAATATTAATTTAGTAGGAATACTTTTACTTTTTCTAATAAAAGAAATCTCGTTAATTAGATCACATTTTCCACGTCTCAACTACACTGTAATTTAGGTTACAGTGAAGTTGTTTATTGTATACAACATTTATGTTTATTGTATTAGTTAAATTCTTTTAGTATGATGTTAGTTACTTAAAGTAGTCTAAGGATATAGATTCTTTCTTTGTTTCACAATTGAAGTATTAGTTGGAATTTCATGAGTTATTATCTTCATTTATAAATTTTATTTGATTTTCTGTTAGCATAAATATGTTTCTTTGCAAATAAATCTGATGTTTGAAGCTACGCTATTAATTACATTTCTTTCATATTCCCATTGAAGGCGGGATCATGGGAGAATATAATTAATTGGGGCTAGATATATTTCAAGGCCTATTACTAGAAAGTAATTGCGAGGGAGAAAAATGAGTCATGAACTAACTCACGACCCATTCTAATAAGTAAAACAAATAAATAATTAAAATATACAAATATATATCTCGAATCTAAAAGAGACAAAATAATTGAAATATTCTAAAACGCTAGAAAAACTTTAGATGTACTTTAAATATTAGTCCATGTGTTCATACCCGAACCTTGGATTGATATGCTTAAGTAATAAAAGGATCATGTGCGCATTCCCGCGTGTCGATGCCTTTAAATTTAAAATAATTATGTTTTGATCATGTGTACATTCCGTACCTTGGTTTAATATCTAACTTCAAAGAAATACCTTGTGTGCGTATCACATCGGGGTCCAAATAATTAATAAAATATAATAAATTAAGTGAAGTGGTAATAGACAAGCCATAACCAATAAAAATACAAGAATAGCCAAAAATTGATTTAAGCCTTACATTAGTCAATAAAGCGACCATGCTAGAACCACGGGACTCGAGGGGTGCCTTACACCTTCCCCTCGGTCAACAGAATTTCTTACTTAGTCTTCTGTTTTCGTAGACCATAAATTAGGAGTCAAACCTTCCTTTTGATAAGGGATTCAAGATAAAAGGTGACTTGGAACACCAAAACTCAATTCCAACCGGCGACTCCAAATAATAAATAATCCTTTTTCAAAACATCACTTCAATTGAAAAAACTCTTCTAACTCAACCTCGTAATAGGATTTTGTGGGAAAAAAAAATGTGTGACAGCTCTGACGACTCCGCTGGGGGAAATTAATAAGAATTCGAGCTCTGTACATTGATTCTTGTTTGGATTTTATCATGTTTTGGATATTATTGTGTTTGGGAGCCTAATGTTCTATTTGTCGCTTATTTACCGCTTTAATATTTATTTGAACTGTGATATAAATTGTATTCTCTCTTGCACCCCTCTGAGTCTTCTGATGGGTAATTATGTTGCCTTTGCCTACAGGCATCACAAAATTTCTGTCTTGAGTTAAAGTCAGTTAGCCAACCAGCTTCTGGGGAAAGATTTAGTCACACATGTTTAGGCGGGAGAGCCGTTAGCTAACCAGTGTTGTTCTACTACTGGTGACGCTTGACGCTCCTCGGCTCAGGTTGTCCGCCCGGGTAAGTCAAGTCTATATTCCATCTCCTTTAGGATTTGAAAACTTAGAAAAACAAGCCACGAGCAATGAATATCCCTAGTAGGCTATGCTTTATTTGCATCATGTGCATTGGACTTATCGGGACTCGGCACAGGGATCGGGCTCGTCTAGGACAGGTGCCAATTTTTCAGACAAACATGTCCATTTTTCTGTGCTATATGTAACATTATTTGGTAGGTTTTACTAAAATATTTACCAGCTTTAAGATAGAGTAAATGAACATGGGAGAGAGAAAGAGAACATTTTCTCCAAGTTTTCATAAAATACCTGCTTTTTAAACAAATAAAATTTTGAAGGGTTCATGTGTGTAAAATCACAATTTTTAAAATGGTTATTTATTTATTTATTTATTTATTTTAACCGAACTACGCATGTCTAATTCTCACCGGATGTGAGATACGTAGGCAAACCTCAACGGTTCCGACTCCCAATTTTTAAAAAATCCAAAACTATTTTCCCTTTCCTTAATTCCTTCTTATAATTCTTTCTTTAAAAAATTAAAAAACAATCATTAAATCCAAAAATATTTTTCTTTTTTATTCGAAGTTTTCATTCGAAAATAAAATCAAACAAATAAATTTTCAAATCAAAATCAAAAATATGTTTTTTCCTTCTTTAGAAGTCTTTCTTCCAAAAATTCAAAAAATAAAACAATTAAAATCCAAAAGAATATTTTGTTTCTCCTTTAAGAAAGTCTTCTTTTCCAAAATTCCTAAAGAAAAAAAAAGAGCTAGCTTAGGTACTTTGTTCCCGGTATTCCCAAACTACGCAAGATCTGATTCATGCGGCGTTATGATACGTAGGTAATCCCCATCGGATTCGATCATTGCCATCAAATAAACTAAGTGACAAAAAGAGAAAAAAATTGATTGAGAGAAAATTAAAAAAAGAATAATAATAATAATAAAAAAAGAGGAAAGAAAAGAGAGCGTTAAATTTAGTATGAAATAAACCAATAAGCCGGGATGAATCATGAAGCCTTCCAAGCTCATTTTACAATTGAAAATGGCATTAGGTACATGACATACAATTTGTGATTAATATCTGCAAAATGCCTAACTCTAACACGTTTGTTGTTTGTCATTCTTAAGATAAAGTTAAACAGAGGTGGTTGGTTTGTGGTTTAAATTGGTGACTCACCCTTACAACACGAGATCAAAAGGAAAAAGTAGAATAGCAAACAACATTGAGAATGAGTCATATAATAATGATGTCCATGGACAATTGGTCGAACAAGGTTCATGAATGGTTGAAGAAGTAAGAGTGTTGAAGCAACAATTGGCAGAGATGTACTAAGCCTGGATAAATGGACAGGCACCGCCCCCACTACCCATAGGGCCTTCAGATAATCTTCATAATGTGTCAGTTGCAACTCAAGTGCCCATCTCCACAACAAGTTACCCATTGTACCAACCTGGATTCAGCCCGAGCATTAACCGTCCCGCTATCCCCAATACCTACATTCAACGTCCTCAAACCGCACCCCTCAGAAATGACCCACCTACTGTACCCATTACCCATGCTTTCACTGTTCCTCAACCGGCTCTTGCTCAAAAGTGCAACAATGATCCACAATTGAATGCTCATGATGCCCAACATTACTCTCCAGAACTGACTTTCAAGGTTCCAGATTCATACAAGCATGCTCCTCAGAACGTGTTCCCAATCAAGATCGAAAATCCCGACAAGAATATAGAATAAGAGGAAATGACCAAAAAAATAAAGAGCTTGGAACAAACCATGAGAATAATACAGAGTTTGGGAGGCCACAAGAGTGTTTCGTTTAACGATCTATGCATGTTCCCTCATGTTCATTTGCTACCCAGCTTCAAGACCCCTAAGTTTGACAAGTACGATGGGCATGGTGATCCCATTGCCCATTTGAAGAGGTATTGTAACCAACTAAGGGGAGCAGGAGGCAAAGAAGAATTACTCATGGCTTATTTTGGGGAAAGTTTGACAGGAATTGCTTCAGAGTGGTTCATAGATCAAGATATCTCTCACTGGCACGTTTGGAACGACATGGCTCAAGATTTTGTCCAACAGTTTTAGTACAATATTAATATAGTACCAGACCACTCCTCTCTCGTCAACATAAAGAAGAAACCAATAGAAAGCTTTAGAGAATATGCAATCAAGTGGAGAGAGCAAGCTGCTCGGGTCAAACCACGAATGAAAGAGGCAGAAATGATTGACTATTTTCTCCAAGCTCAAGATCCTGATTACCTCCATTACATGTTGGCCACCATCGGTAAACCTTTCGCTGAGGCGATTAAGATTGGTGAAATAGTTGAGAATGGCATAAAGTCGAGCAAAATACTGAGTCAGGCAGCCCTTAAGGCGACCACACAGGCAATTCAAAGCGGGTCACGCAATTTCGGAAATCGGAAAAAGAAGAAGCAAGGATACATGATAGCATCTGGGTTCGAGGGAGTTCAAAGAAGAGTATCTCCTTCTTATGTGCAATTCCAACAAGGACAATCCAATTCTCCTCAACATTACTATCTGCCTCAGGGTCCCCGGTACTCAGTTCACCCACAACAATACACAGTGTTTAATGCTCAGGCTTATGCTAGGCCTCTCATTCACCAACAATCGCGGGCACCAATTCCACAAGGCTCCTGTCAACTTCGGCCGAATTTTCAGGCGCATATAATCCTCGTCCTCGACAAGAATATGTGAGAGAACAGGAGACAAAGAAAGAGTTCACCCCAATTGGAGAATCGTATACAAGCCTATTTTGAAAATTGATGCAGTTGCGGTTAATTGAACCTATCATGTCGTGTTATGTGAATCCAAATTCAAAAGGTTTTGACTCAAATGCAAGATGTGAGTATCACTCTAACACCCAAGGTCATAGTACCAAAAATTGTTGGACGTTAAAGAGAACCATTGAAGATTTTATTGAAGCAAAGGCAATTGTGGTGACAAACAATGAGGATACTCCTAATATCACAAACAGTCCACTCCTAGCTCATAATAATACACATTTTATTGGGATGATTTGTGGTGATCAGGATTATAAGCAGTCTGGCAAGATAGAGATGGTTGTTGGAACCATAGGTAAAGAACCAAAAGTGATAGTAAGCCCACCGCAATTGGCACCGTGATTGTGAAAGGTGCGAGCTCTAGCTTGAACTTGGCAGGTTTGGGAAAAACGATTCTCTATGTCCTTGGAAGCACAAAAAAGTTTGAGGCTCAATTGGGTGGACCCAAACTTTACATCCATGGGGGCATTCAAAAGATCGTTCAGAATAATGGTTTGAGAAATATAACAAAGGCGATCGTGATATGACCTGTTGCACAACTCCCAGTGACAAAAACGAAAGCTATTCCCTGGAATTATAACAAGACTGTCATGACATACAGAGAAAAAGAGATAGTTGAAGAAATAGATGAAATGGGCGGCTTGACCCGCTTTGAAAGGTACTACTCACCAGAGGAATTGAGAAAAGCTAAGCAAGCCAGGGAAAGTCACTTGCCAGTGAAAGAACCTGTTGCAGAAAAAGAAGCGGAGGAATTCCTTAAGAAGATGAAAATGCAAGACTACTCAATCATTGACCAACTAAAGAAAACCCATGCTCAGATATCTTTGTTATCTCTGCTTTTGCTCTGGGAAGAACATCGCCGTGTGTTGATCAAAACTCTGAATGAGGCATGTCTCAGAAAAGACAACGGTGAATCAGCTAGAAAAAATGGCTGAAAGATTCTTTGAAGTAAATAGAATTACTTTCAGCGATGATGATTTGCCTGAGGAAGGGGCTGGGCACAATAGAGCTTTGCATCTTATGGTCAAATGTGAAGGGAACTACGTAAAACGAGTCATGATTGACGGAGGCTCAAGTGTAGATGTATGCCCTCTATCTACTCTACAATAGCTGAACATTGACACTAACAGAATTCAGACTAGTAATGTCAGCATCAGAGCTTTTGATGGTTCAAGAAGAGACACTATTAGGAAATCAAACTCACCATGACAATCGGCCCGGTTCATTTTAACATTATCTTTCAAGTGTTGGATATGGAAATTTCCTATAATTTTCTTCTGGGAAGGCCGTGGATCCATATGGCCAGAGCTGTACCATCCAGCCTACATCAAATGGTAGAATTCGAGTATGACATGCAAGAAGTTGTTGTTCATGGGGAGGACGACTCATCCGTCTATAAAGACCCGTACCTTCCATGTATCGAGGCCAAGGAAGGGTGTGAATCCATCATATATCAAACTTTTGAGGTGATTGAGATTGACCAAGTGGAAGAAGGAAAACCAATTCTGCATCCCCGTCTTTCAGCCACATCCATGATGGTAGTTGCGCTGATGTTAAGGAACGGCTATGAACTAGGAAAAGGATTAGGATCCTCTCTGCAGGGAATTGTGAACCCTATTGCTCCTTTTTCAAAGAAAGATACCTTTGGCTTGAGTTTTAAACCAACATCAGCTGACATAGATAGATCCAAGGCCCACAAAAAGAATGGTTGGAATTTGTCCAATCCAATCCCTCACATTTCCTACTCTTTTGTCAAGCCACAATTTGAAGAAGTCCAAAATCCTTCTACTCAGGATGACAATGATGAAGTTTACCAGGGTCTCAAGGAGACGTTCTATGAGATCAATATGGTTCAAGTTGGTGAGGTCCCTAGTCGTGCAAGTGTGCAGTTGATTGGTCCAGATATCTCGCTCAACAACTGGGAAGCAACTCCTCTTCCCATCAGGAAGGAGTCTTGGTAGTCTGTTTTATTGCTTTTTCTGTATTTGGATTATTTTAAGGGTTGTAATCCAAATATTTTAGTTTAATTGCTTTGCTTTGATGTTAACCCTTCTATCCTTTAAAATTCAATGAAATGAAGTTCCAGTTTGATAGAAAAATTTTATCTTTTCCTTTTACTATTTTTTGTTAATTTATTATCATTTTCAGTTTCGTTAATGCTGGCCTTAAAAACATGACATGCATGCGAAATTCATGCCCAAATCTTAAAAAGCTATCTAATCTTGAAATAATGAATCAAGAAGTCGAGTATGATGAAGATGAGGCTTTTAAGGAGATAAAAAGGGAATTGGATCAATTTGAGAATAAGCCTAAGCGTAACTTAAATAAAACTGAGGCAATTAACCTGGCAAGTCCTGAAGAAACCAGAGAAACAAAAATAAGCATTCATACTGAACAAAAGACGAGAGATGCCATAATTTAAGTTTGTTCGAGAGATGTATATGCTTGGTCGTATGATGACATGCCGGGTTTGAGTGCCGATTTAGTGGTTGATAAGCTTCCCACATACCCTAATTTTCCATCAGTCCAACAAAAACAAAGGAAGTTGAAGACAGTCATGAGTGATAAGATTAAAGAGGAAATCGCGAAGCAACTAAGTGCAAATGTGATCAGGGTCGTCCGATATACTACATGGTTAGAAAATGTTGTGCCGGTTCCAAAGAAGGATGGGAAAATCAGAGCTTGTGTTGACTATAGGGATTTAAACAAAGAAAGTCCAAAGGAAAACTTTCCCTTACCCAACATTCATATCCTTCTTGACAATTGTTCTAAACACGAGATCCAATCTTTTGTGGATTGTTATGTCGTGTATCACCAAATTCTGATGGATGAAGAAGATGAAGAAAAGACCGCCTTCAAAACTCCATGGGGAACTTATTGTTATAGGGTCATGCCATTCAGTATAAAGAATGCTGGGGCAACTTACATGAGGTCCACGACTACCATATTCCATGACATGATGCATAAAGAGATTGAAGTGTTTGTTGATGATGTGATCATTAAGTCCAGAACACAAGATGACCATGTGCAAGACCTGAAAAAGTTCTTTGAAAGGCTATAGAGGTACAATCTCAAACTCAATCCAGCCAAATGCACCTTTGGAGTTCCTTCTGGGAAGCTTTTGGGTTTTATAGTTAGTCGAAGAGGCATTGAGTTAGATCCCTCCAAGATAAAGACCATTCGAGAGATGCCTCCCCCGAAGAACAAAACAGAAGTCATGAGTTTACTCGGGAGGTTGAAATACATCAGTAGGTTCATCGCGCAACTTACAACCACATGTGAGCCCATTTTCAAGTTGTTGAAAAGGAACACCGCTATCAAGTGGGCAGCTGAGAGCAAAGAAGCTTTTGATAAGATCAAGGAATATTTGCCAAATCCTACTGTTTTGGTCCCGCCGGAACCTGGTAGGCCTCTGTTTTATATCAGTCAGTAATGGACAGTTCCTTTGGCTGTGTTCTGGGTCAACATGATGCCACATTCAAAAAGGAACAAGCAATATATTATTTTAGCAAAACGTTCACCACTTATGAGGCCAAATACACTCTTTTGGAAAGGACATGTTGTGCCTTAACCTGGGTCGCCCAGAAGCTTAGGCATTAACTTTTGGCCTATATAACTTACCTCATATCCCGAATGGATCCCCTAAAGTACATCTTTCAGAAGCCGATGCCAACTGAAAGATTGGCAAAGTCGAAAATCTTGCTCATAGAGTTTGATATTGTTTATGTCACTCGCACTGCCATGAAGGCATAAGCTTTCGCTGATCATCTGGCAGAAAACTCGGTTGATGATGAGTATGAATATTTGAACACATACTTCCCAGATGAAGAGGTTAATTTAGTTGAAGAAGTAGTCCAAGATGACAGTTAAATTATAAAACTATACTTTGATGGGGCTGTCAACATCAAAGGCGTAGGGATATGGGCAATTCTTTTATCACCTATTTGGCAACATTACCCTGCCACGGCACGACTTCTTTTCTTCTATACAAACAACACGGCAGAATATGAAGCTTGCATAATGGGTTTGAACATGGCAATAAACCTAAATGTGCATGAACTGTTGGTGATGGGAGATTCAAATTTGCTTATTCGGCAGGCTCAAGGTGATTGGGAGACTCGTGATATCAAGCTCATTCCATATAGACAATGTGTGGAGGATCTTAGCAAAAGGTTCAAGTCCATTGAGTTCAGGTACATTCCTAGGTTTCACAATGAATTAGCTAATGCCTTGGCCACCGTGGCCTCAATGCTTCCATATCCGGGTAATACTCATATTGACCCATTAGAAATTCAAATTTGGGATCAACATGGTTATTACAATACAATTGAAGCAGAATTAGATGGTGAAACATGGTACCGTAATATTAAACAGTTTTTGAAAACAAGAGAATATCCGGAACATACTAATAGGGATCAAAAGATAACTATTAGGCGACTCTCTAATGGCTTCTTTTTGAGTGGGAAAATCCTATACAAAAGGACTCCGGATTTGAATTTGTTGCGATGTGTGGAGGCCAAAGAAGCTGAAATAATCATGAATGATGTGCATTCGGGAGTATGTGGTCCGCACATTAATGGATATATTCTAGCAAAGAAAATCCTTCGGGCAGGATATTATTGGCTTACTATGGAGCAAGATTGCTTTCGTTTTATTCGCAAGTGCCACTAGTGTCAGATTCACAGTGACTTGATTCATTCGCCTCCTTCAGAGTTGTATCCTATGTCAGCTCCTTGGCCTTTTGTTGCTGGGGGAATGGATGTCATTGGGCCAATCGAGCCAAAAGTTTCAAATGGGCATAGATTCATCTTGGTTGCAATTGATTACTTTACCAAATGGGTGGAAGCTATTACATTGAAAGCAGTTACCAAGAAAGCAGTAATAGACTTTGTTCACTCCAACAACATCTATCATTTCGGTATTACAAAAATCATTATCACAGATAATGCTGCTAATTTGAATAGTCATCTGATGAAGGAGGTATGTGAACAATTTAAAATTGAGCATCACAATTCTACTCCTTACCAGCCCAAAGCTAATGGAGCTATTGAACCTGCGAATAAGAACATCAAGTAGATTCTTAGGAAGATGGTCCAAGGGTCTAGACAATGGCAGGAGAAACTGCCTTTTGCTCTTTTGGGATACCGGACAACTATCCGTACATCAGTTGGCGCAACGCCCTACTTATTGGTTTATGGAACTGAAGCGGTCATACCTACTGAAGTTGAGATTTCCTCTCTCCGAATCATTGTCGAAGCAGGGATTGAGGATACTGAATGGGTGAAGTCCCGATTGGAACAATTGAGTTTGATTGATGAAAAGCATTTGCAGTTTGTTTTGGTCAATTATACCAATAAATAATGGCACGCGCTTACAATAAGAAAGTGTGCCCAAGACAATTCGAGGTATGACAACTTGTTTTGAAAAATATTTCATGTTAATTGAACTACGTCCGACATGATTCTGAAAGGATACGTAGGCAGCCTCACTCTGGTGTTCGGTCACACCAAAATAAAAATCTACATTTCCCAGTATTCAAATAAACTGGGGCATGATTTTATTTTATTTTCGGTGGTTGTTCCATCAAAATGGTTCTAAAAGTTATAATTCAATTGAATAGTTCTTTTAAACTTTCCCTGCTAAGACCTTCTGATCAACTTTCAAGAACGCTAATTCAGTATACTACGGGTAATGCCTTAGCCATTGAAGAGAGAAAAAATAAATGAGAGAGTCTTATTGGCGAAAACCGTCACGGGCACTATAAGGCAATGGTGAGTTGAGAGAAAGGCAAATGAGAGAGGTCAATTGGTAAAAACCCAAAAAGGGCATCATTAATCGATTTAAGGCTTCGTACATCCCGGCATAAGCACGGTTAAGACAAAGAACTCGGTTTCAAAGTTAAGTTTACAACAGATTTCGAGAATTAGACGGTTTAAACGGATCGGGCATCCAGTCCAAAGTGCATGTCATGTTCATTGAAGTCAGCATATTTTCTCCAGATAAATTCTTTCTTATTTTTTCTTCTGAAAGGGACACTTCTTGATTAAGTTGTAATACCTATTAGTTCACCTTCTTGTTTTCTTTCGCATTACTTTTTTGAGTCCCTTTTAGTATAATTTTGTCAAAGCAAAGCAAAGAAAAGGCCACAAAATTGGTTACAGTTGCCCCGCTATATAAAACAAAGATTGCTGGGCATAAACCGTATGGGCAAAGGCATAAAGTCATCTGTGATTTTTCCTGACGAACAAAAGGCTTGAAGGACTGAACAATGTTTCAAGGGTAAACAAAAGTTACTCAGTTAAAAGTTGTTTTGGGAGCAAGATTGTTTGCACCATGAACACAAATGGTGATAGGCGCAAAAATGGTTAGGTTTTGATGTTGAGAAAGAAGATCTCCAGAAAGAAAAGAGAGAATCTCCCCGCAATTTGTACAATCATCGACGGAGTCAGTTTTTCTAACAAGTAATGGGCGCAAGGTCAAGTTGCCCAAGAAATCAAGGCCACAAATTGACCACCATTTTAAAACGAATGAATCTTTCTTTGTTTAGAACAGGAACATAGCAATTTTAGGAAACAGTTCGTGAAAAGACAAACACCATCAAGTGAAGTTCTCAAATCCTTGATTTTCTTCCAATATACATGTAATCATGTTATTTTTAGTTTCATTATAGGGAATCAATACCCTATTTGCAACACAGGGTACTACTTCCCCTGCTTGCATTACTTTCTGCCAAAATAGGATAGCGACATTTCCTAGTAGCATCCCAGAGTGACAAGAGCTTCACCTTATTGCCAACACAGGGTACTACATCCCTTGTTGCATTTCTTGTTGCAAACATAGGGTACGTCATTTCCTAGTAGAATCCCAGAGTGCCAAGAGCCTTACCTTATTGCCAACACAGGGTACTACATCCTCTGATTGCATTTCTTGTTGCAAATATTGAGTACGACATTCCCTAGTAGCATCCTAGAGTGCCGCAAGCCTCATCTTATTGCCAACACAGGGTACTACATCCCTTGGTTGCATTTCTTGTTGCAAATATAGGGTACGGCATTCCCTAGTAACATCCTAGAGTGCCAAGAGCCTCACCTTATTGTCGATATGGGGTACTACATCCCCTGGTTGCATTTCTTGTTGCAAACATAGGGTGCGACATTCCCTTGTAGCACCCTAGAGTGCCTCGAGCCTCATCATATTGCAAACACATGGTACTACATCCCCTGGTTGCGTTTCTTATTTCAAATATATGGTACGACATTCCCTAGTAGCATCCCAGAGTGCCAAGAGCCTCATCTTATTGTCAACACAGGGTACTACATCCCCTGGTTGCCTTCCTTCTTGTTAACATAGGGTACGACATCCCCTATTATAAAATATATAAAAAACAAATCTCTCATTTCTTTTTCAATTCTTTATTTTGCAATAGAAAGATAGTTTATTGTATGTTCAATAACTCACAAAAATGTTCTAGTGTAAATTGGGGCATAAAACTTTTGTTCGTTTTGTTTGTTTCTGATGGCTTGTAGGTTTTTCTGCAAAGTACGGATTGGATGTGCAAGAAAAGACTCGAGCTCTCTCTAGAGAAAGTGAAACGTTTGATCTCAATACCAGCCTCAACCAGCTTTAACGTAATACATGCAAAGACATAGGGTCTCAAGATCCATCTTCTCATCATCTGATAAAAAATCAGACCTGGGAGATTATTTCATAGTTTGTTACATCGAGAGCATCAAGTTTCAGTCTAAAGTCAATGGGGGAAGCAAGTCAAGAATCAAGACAAGACTCCAGATGGCATTTAGATAGAAATTTTGTTACTCTTAGATTTCAAGAGTATGTAATTTTCTTTTCATTTTGATATAATAGTAGGAACCGCGGATCGGAACCTCGAGGGAACTTCACTCGACTCTCCCTCTAAGCATACTCCATCACTCTTCTTCCACTTGAATTACACGCGACATGATTCCCTTATAACCCGGGATATGTAGGCTGCCTAAACCAAGGCTCGGTCGCAACCTCTTCTTTTCTCTTCTTTTCCTTTTTAAATAATACTGAGGTAAAAAATCACTTACCTTGTTCATTTTTTCTTTGCCTGAAAACTCTTCATATTTTCAAGCAATGAGGGGCATGCTGTGAACAACTATTTTTTACCACACCCAAATTGTATACTATGTTAGTGTAAATATTTCTTTAAGTCGAATCTTGATGTTTTAAACTTTTATGTTACTCTAAATAGATTTTATTCGATTAAAAATTACAAATACTTATAGTACAAATTTTATTTCTATTCGTAAAGAGAAAAAGAAAATCTACAAAAATATTTGGTTTCTTTTAATCAGAACTATAATAAATAAGTTAACTTAAATAAGTTAGCTTTAGTATATTTTTGGCATCATTTAAATAAAGTGTATATATTTATTTTGCCTATATTTTTCTTAGTTTAAAATTAGTTAGTAAATTTTCTTATCTTTTATATGTTATTTTATCTTTTAAAGAAAAAAACAAAAAGAAGAAGAAGAAAAAATAAAATAAACCAAAAGATTAATTCCTATATAATAAAACTAATCACTACCTACACACGTAACACTCCTCACGTCCCTACCCCCATGTCCCCAAGTCTTTCACGCACACACACGATCCCACACCTCAACATGTACACGATCTTAAATCACTTCACAAGCACTGATTTTCTAAGCACTATAAAAAATCCATACACTTCACAAATAAAGAGAGAGACAACGAAATTGGGAGGAACAAAAATTGAATTTACGAAAAGTAAGAAAAAACAAAAGGAAAGAAGAACGAGATTTTAGAAAAGAGAGGCAATTTCATAAGACAAAACTAGCAACGAAGACAAAAGAATATCGTTCTTGGAGTACGAATTTATTGAAGATATAGTTTTGGCCGAATTCTTGTATACGAAGCCGAAATTCGGGATTGTTCGAGGTTATGAGTTTACGGATCCGAAAGTTAACTATTTTCAATTTTGGAAATCAGTAGATTGTAGCTAATTATCTATTGTGAAATCTTCGCAAAAGGTAATATTCAATATCCTTGTTAGTTCAATGATAATATCATTATTTAACCATGAATGTGTGTTAATATTTGTATTAATTTTCGTAAAAGTTTGCTGAATACAAATGTGTGTGTTTGTTTGGTATCTGATTTACCATCATCTATCTCTATAATTTAGTATATATAGTGTTCTTAAAATATATCTCTAGTCTTGGTTGATTCAAATCATCTTCGAAGTTCATCTTTCTATTAATTTTGCCCAGTCACTCTTGTAAATAGGCCATAAATTACGATAATTATTTTTATATAAGCTTATGATAGGTTTTTCTCTTAAAAAAAAATTGTTCTTCTTGGAATACACGTTTATAAATGTTTAATTACTTAGCCATGAAAGCGGAAAATTCTCAAATGTTAATTTAGTAGGAATACGTTTACTTAAAAAAAAAAGAAAAGAATTCTCGTTAATTAGATCACATTTTCCACGTCTCAACTTCACTGTAAGTTAGGTTACAGTGAAGTCGTTTATTGTATACAACATTTATGTTTATTGTATTAGTTAAGTTCTTTTAGTATGATGTTAGTTACTTAAAGTAGTCTAAGGATATAGATTCTTTCTTTGTTTCACAATCCTAGTATAAGTTGGAATTTCATGAGTTATTATCTTTATTTATAAATTTTATTTGGTTTTCTGTTAGCACAAATATGTTTCTTTGTAAATAAATCTGATGTTTGAAGCTACGCTATTAATTGCATTTCTTTCGAATTTCCATTGAAGGCGGGATCATGGGAGAATATAATTAATTGGGGCTAGATATATTTCAAGGCCTATTACTAGAAAGTAATTGTGAGAAAGGAAAATGATTCATTAACTAACTCACGACTTGTTCTAATAAGTAAAACAAATAAATAATAAAAATATACAAATATATATCTCGAATCTAAAAGAGACAAAATAATTGAAATATTCTAAAACGCTAGAAAAACTTTAGATGTATTTTAAATATTAATCCATGTGTTCATACCCGAATCTTGGATTGATATGCTTAAGTAATAAAAGGATCATGTGCCCATTCGCGTCTCGATGCCTTTAAAATTAAAATAATTATGTTTTGACCATGTGTACATTCCGTACCTTGGTTTAACATCTAACTTCAAATAAATACCTTGTGTGCGTATCGCATCTGGGTCCAAATAATTAATAAAATATAATAAATTAAGTGAAGTGGTAATAGACAAGCCATAACAAATAAAAATACAAGAATAGCCAAAAATTGATTTAAGTCGTATATTAGTCAATAAAGCGACCGTGCTAGAACCACGGGACTCGAGGGGTGCCTTACACCTTCCCCTCGATCAACGGAATTCCTTACTTAGTCTTCTATTATTGTATACCATAAATTAGGAGTCAAACCTTCCTTTTGATAAGGGTTTCAAGATAAAAGGTGACTTGGAACACCAAAACTCAATTACAAGTGGCGACTCCAAATAATAAATAATCCCTTTTCAAAACGTCACTTCAATTGGAAAAACTCTTCTAACTCAACCTCGTAATAGGGTTTTGTGGGAAAAAAGAGGTGTGACAGCTCTGACGACTCCGCTGGGGGAAATTATTAAGAATTCGAGCTTTGTACATTGATTCTTGTTTGGCTTTTATCATGTTTTGGATATTATTGTGTTTCAGAGCCTAGTGTGCTATTTCTCGCTTATTTACCGCTTTAATATTTATTTAAAAATGTCACTTCAATTGAAAAACCTCTTCTAACTCAACCTCGTAATAGGGTTTTGTGGCAAAAAAGAGGTGTGACAAGCCCCACTTCATTTCGGGGACATGTATCTTTTGTTTCTCATGTACTGTATTTTGAGGTATAGCCGGGGCCTTGTTGCCGGCATTTTTATATTACTCTTCTATTGTACTTAGAGGCTCCATAGACAGGTTGTGGGTTATGGTTGATGTTGGGAATTGAACTAGAAATGTTGGTATTTGGAAATCATATTTTTTATTAATTCTATAAACTCGTAATTTTTTGAAAATTATGAATGAAGCTGCTAACGGGAATGAAAAGGAAGTTGTTAATAAAAGTTTTTCAGTGTTTGATTAATTGAGTACATCTCCTCTTTATTTATGGATGAGTTTGGGTAGAAGCAAAAATCTAACAGGCTTGTTCGGCCGGGTTCTCTCGTTTGAGCGACGATCGCGCTCCCCTAGAATTGGGGAGTAACAAACTTGGTATCAGAGCCTAAGGTTTTAAAGTGTCCTGGGATGTATCAGAGTTGTATATAGTAGAGTCCTCCTTATCGGTGTGTTGTCGACCACATCTAAAAGTTGGAGACTACTTGGACATTTAGGAATAATACCCTTCTTTGATATTCTGGATCGTGCGATGAAACTGATTGTGAAACTGTTCCTCCTCTAACTCGTGCATTCCTTTAACTTTCAGTACATGGCACCTAAGAAGAGAGCAAGAACTGGCCAAGGAGTCAATGCCGCCTCAGGAGTGGCAATTGACCTTTTATTTGATGATGCGGGTGAATACCCGAGGGGTGGGGATAATCCCACGACTGCTACACTGCCTGATTCCACTACACCTGACTAGGCCACACTTCTTCTAGCCAACAAGAGGATTCTAATGGTTCCAGGGTGAACAAGTTTCTTCAGTTGGATCCTCCGCCGTTCACAAGTTCTAATCCCGAGAAGGACCCACATGACTTCATTGATGAGATGCATAAGACTCTCCAGGTTATGCGTGCTACTGAGATGGAGGGAGTGGAGTTTGCCGCCTACCGCCTGAAAGGGGTGGCCTATTCTTAGTTTAAGCTGTAGGAGGACTCTCGGGAGGAGGGGAGCCCTCCGGCGAGGTGGAGTGAGTTTGCTGACGCTTTCATGGATGATTTCTTGCCGGCCGAGACTAGGGAAGCCCGTGCCGCAGAGTTTTAGAACCTTAAGCAAGGTAGTAAGAATGTGTGGGAGTATCACATGGAGTTCGCGCGTCTGTCTAAATATACCATTCTCATGTTGCCTACTATAGAGGCTAGAGTGCGCCAGTTTGTGCAGGGCCTTAGCCCCTTGGTTATAAATGAGGCCGCTACAACTGCCTTGAATTCAAATATGAACTATGGGAAGATTGTAGCATTTACTCAATCTACAGAGAACCGTAAGTTGAAAAATAGAATGGAGCGAGAGGGTACCAGCAAGGCCCGGTCCGCGGGCAACTTTAGGGAGTCATTTGTTGGGGGAGTTGATCTTCCATCTAATGCTTTCATGGAGTCATTTCAGGCCCAATCAGGGCAGCAGGGGACCCCACCAGCAGGGCCGATCAGGAGGGAGATTCTAGCAGCAATGGAGGCCCCCATGCCCGAGGTGTGGGAAGATGCACTTGGGAATCTGCTACATGTACCTATCTATATCTTACGGGTGTGGATTGATTGGTTATATTAAGAGGGAGTGTCGTTAATCCCGCCAGGGTATGGGTAGGGTCATAGCATAGCTATCCAGTTCTGCAGTTGCTACATCTTCAGCACCCCCTCCAGCTCGAGGCACTCCAGCACCAATAGGGCGTGGTGCAGCTAGGGGTGGTGCGCAGAGTTTAGGACTGTGAGGTTTGAATTTCAAAATGAGCCAGTTGTTGAGTAGAAGGGGGATAATGTAATGCCAAAAGGTAGGTTTATTTCTTACCTTAATGCCACAAAGAAGATTAATAATGGGTGTATCTATCATTTGGTCCGGGTTACGGACACCGATGCTGAGGCGCCTACACTCGAGTCTGTGCCAGTTGTGAATGAATTTCTAGAGGTCTTTCTTGATGATCTCCCTGGGATTCCTCCAAACAAGGAGATTGATTTAGGGGTTGATGTGATGCCAGGCATGCAACCTATATCTATTCTGCCCTACAGGATGGCACCAGCGGAATTGAAAAAGCTAAAGGAACAATTGAAGGATTTGTTAGAGAATGGTTTCATCCGACCGAATGTGTCACCATGGGACGCACCGGTTTTCCTTGTGAGGAAGAAAGATGGATCACTGAGGATATGTATTGACTACCGGCAGCTCAACAAAGTCACAATAAAAAAAAAATACCCATTACCAAGAATAGATGATTTGTTTGATCAGTTACAGGGAGCTAGATACTTCTCCAAAATTGATTTACGGTCTAGGTACCACCAATTGAAGATTAGGGAGCAGGATATTCCGAGAACAGCTTTCAGGACCCGATATGGGCACTTTGAATTTTTGGTAATGTCTATTGGGTTAACAAATGCACCGGCAGCTTTCATGGATCTTATGAATCGGGTTTTCAAGCCTTTTCTCAATTCCTTTGTGATAGTATTCATTGACGATATTCTTGTGTATTTACGAGGTCGAGAGGACCATGTTGATCATCTTAGGGCAGTTTTGCAGACTCTTCATCAACACCAATTGTACGCGAAATTTTCAAAATGTGAATTTTTGCTCGAGTCTGTCACAATTTTGGGTAATGTTGTCTCAAGAAAAGGAATTAAGGTTGACCCTCAAAAGATTGCAGCGGTGAAGAATTGGCCTAGACCTATAACGTCAACCGAGATTCGCAGTTTCTTGGGCTTAGCAAGGTATTATAGGAGGTTTGTGGAGGGTTTCTCTACTCTTGCCTCTCCGTTGACTAAATTGACTTAGAAAGCAATTAAGTTCCAATGGTTTGATGCTTGTGAAAGGAGCTTCTAGGAGTTGAAATCAAGATTGACTACGGCGCCGGTGTTGACCCTGCCAGAGGGTACAGATGGGTTTGTGGTATATTGCGATGCTTCAAGGATTGGGCTTGGGTGTGTGTGAATGCAACAAGGCAAGGTTATAGCTTATGCTTCTAGGCAACACAAGAATCATGAAAAGAACTATGCAACACATGACTTGGAACTTGCGACGGTGGTTTTTACATTAAAAATTTGGAGTCATTATCTGTATGGGGTCCATGTTGATGTATTCACGGACCACAAGAGTCTTTAATATATTTTCAAACAAAAGGAGCTGAATCTGAGGCAGAGAAAATGGCTTGAGTTACTCAAGGATTACGACATCGATATTCTATATCACCCGGGGAAAGCCAATGTTGTGGCGGATGCTCTTAGCCGAAAATCTATGGGTAGTTTGGCTCACTTGGAGGCATGTCGAAGGTCATTGGCCAAGGAGGTTCACTAGTTAGCTATCTTGGGAGTTCGTCTTGCACACTCTAGTAAAGGAGGGGTAATTGTGCAAAATAGGGTCGAATCATTGCTTGTCGTGGATGTCAAAGAGAAGCAATACGACAATCCATTGTTGGTACAACTGAAGGAGGATATTCAAAAACATAAAACTATGGCTTTTACTCTTGGCATGGATGATGGTACACAAAGGTACCAAGGGCGGTTATGTGTTCCAAATGTAGATGGTCTCCAGGAAAGAATCATGACCAAGGTTCACACTTCTAGGTATTCTACGAAGATGTATCATGATCTCAAGGACGTCTATTGGTGGAGTGACATGAAAAGGAATATGGCAGACTTTGCGGCAAGATGTCCGAATTGTCAGCATCTGAAGGCCGAACACCAACGACCTGGTGGGTTGGCACAGAATATAGAAATTCCAATGTGGAAGTGGGAAATGATTAATATGGATTTTGTGGTAAGATTACCATGCACTCCGCGCAAGTTTGACTCAATTTTGGATGATTGTGGATCGGCTCACGAAATCAGCACACTTCTTGCCAGTTAAATCTACCGACACAGCGGAACAGTATGCTCAGTTGTATATCAAGGAAATAGTCAAGCTGCATGGCACTCCAATTTCTATCATTTCCGATCGATGGGCTCAGTTCACGGCAAATTTTTGGGAGAAATTTCAGCAAGGTTTGGGTACTCAGAGCGGACTATTCAGACACTTGAGGATATATTGCGTGCTTGTGTTTTTGACTTCAAGGGTAGTTGGGATGATCATTTGCCACTCATAGAGTTTGCTTATAACAACAGCTTTCATGCTAGTATTCAGATGGCACCATTTGAGGCATTATATGGTAGGAGATGTAGATCTCCCATTGGGTAGTTCGATATTGGGAAGCTGAGTTGATAGGACCAGACCTCATGCATCAGGCTATGGAAAAGGTTAAAATCATTAAGGAGCGGTTGAAAAGTGCTCAGAGTCGTCAAAAATCCTATTCGGATGTTCGTCGCAGAGACTTAGAGTTCAAGGAAGATGATTGGGTATTCTTGAAGGTTTCCCCCATGAAGGGTATAATGCGGTTTGGAAGGAATGGAAAATTGAGTCCGAGATATGTCGGGCCGTACAAAATCATTTAGAGTATTGGTCAGGTAGCGTACAAGCTTGAGCTACCACCCGAGATGTCATTAGTGCACCCGATATTCCATGTGTCTATGTTGAAGAAGGTAGTTAGAGATCCGTTAGCTATTGTGCCGGTTGAGACCATTGAGGTTAATGAAGAACTGTCATATGAAGAAATTCCAGTTGCTATTCTTGATAGGCAAGTCCGAAAGTTGAGGAATATAGAAATTGTCTCCGTGAAGGTGTTGGGGCGAAACTAGCAGGTTGAAGAGGCTACTTGGGAGGCCAAGGAAGAGATGAAAAAGAAGTATCCTTACTTGTTTGTATAAGCTATGTAACCTTTCTATAAAATTATCGCCTATGAATTCTTGTATCACTTGTTCAGTTAATGTAAAGGTGCTTCTTTATAAATATATTATATGTGAGGCCACAGTTGGTGTTGTTATGAGTTATGTTACGACATTGGATTATATATATGTTGTGAGGATGTGTTTCTGGGGCTCTCTGACAGGTGGATAGGCCCAGTTACAGGGGAACTCTGGTGAAATATTTGGAAATTCAGGGAATTAGTCGAATTTGGGGCTGTTGGTGTGTGGTATGAAAACTGAGTTGCATAGGATGTGAATAGTGAGCCTTGATCCTCATTCGAGGAAGAATGATCTTAAGTGGGGGAGGATGTAAGGCCCCGTAAACTATTTCCTAAAAACCGGGGTTCCGTGATGCCGAGGTAGGCGTAGAGGTTAATAATAGTAGAAATTCTTTGGACTATTCCTAAAAACTGAGGTTCGAACTTTTTGGATTGAACAGTGCGCTGGGGAGTTGAAGGAAAATATTTTGTAGAGATAGGTATTTCTGTGGCCCATTATGTAGCTGCATAATCACTCTGTGGGCCGCAGAATGGCCGCAGAGTGAAACGGCTACTTGGGCCATTTTTGATGTCGATTTCGCGGCCAGTTATGCGACTGCACAACCATTTTGCGGGCCGCACTTTTATCGCACAATCAACCTTAGAAGTTTTGCGGAGGGAGGTTCTGCGGCACATAATGCGATCGCAGAACAGGTATGCAGGCCGCATAACGGTCGCGGAGTGAAGCAGGCCAGCCCAGATCCGAAGGCTATTTTTTGCGGATCGCAGAATCATTAAGTGGTCACATATGCGATCGCAAATCCTATCCCGAGTCTTCATTTTTGAGTTTTTACAACCCGACCCTACTTCGGTAAAAAATATGCCATAGTGAAATTTGAGCAAATTTCCGATACTTTTAGAGTGAGAAAGAGTGCTTAGTGTGGGAGAGTAACCTTCAACCTATTATCCATCAATTCTTGCTCAATCATTGAGGATTAACAAAGAAAGTCTTCATCCTAAAGGTAAGAATCTATGTCCTAGCTCTCAATTTCAAAAATTTACAAAAAACATGTGATAATTAGAAAGACAATTCTTGGGTGTGGGTGTTGTTATCTTGCATACATGTGTTATCAAAGAATGTGGGAAGGTTGTGAGCTAAAAATGTTAGAGAATGGGTTGGGGAATAATGAAATCTCTTACAAAAGGGCCTTAAAAATATTAATACACACTTAGTGTTTGATAATGTGCTCAAATGAGCTAGAATCATGACCATCTTCCTAATTTTGGTCCAACTTGTTATATTTCTAAAATAGATCGAAGTTGCTAAGAATTCCAGAATATTTTAAAGTTTAAATGAAGCTCAATTGAGGTATGTTGGGGATCTTTTCTCCCTAAATAGAGCTATAAATAGGAGAACGTTTATCCGTGGAAGGACATGAAGAATCATATGTACACAAAAGCTAAAATCGGCTCTTATTCCATAAAACTACTCTCTCTTTTTTGTTCTTGATATTGTTCTTATTACTGCTTTCGGAGAAGTTAAGTCCACAGCGAAGCTTGTAATTTCTTAAAGTTATTTTAATAATCTTATTTTTATTCTTACTTATTTCATATTATTGGATCAACTTAATTCACGTGTGTATGAACAACATTACAAATTGAATTATACTATTTTACGGGTAAACAATATTCTGCATTTTCTACATGTTTCTGTCTGTTTCGGTTATATTAAAGAACCAGGTTCTTTAATTCGCGAAAATAGGGTAACACACAGTTCACCCTCCCTCTCCCTCTTGTGTCATGATACAACCTTAGAATAACTATTAGTATCAGAGCACGTTCTTTTATCAAAGGCTAACACCTTGAAAAGATCCAAGATAGATGCAGCATCGGACGTTCAAGAAGGACAATCGACTATTAGGGCATTATTGTTCAATAGAAAATACTATATATGATAGAAAGAGAGAATGCACGACTTTTTGGAAGTAGAAGACTTGAAACTTTGGGACATTGTTGAAAAAGGGCCTAAGATTCCTATGATGACTAATGACAAAGGAATCCTTACTGGATCAAAACCACGAGACAATATTCTGAAGAAGATGTCAAGCTTAAAGAAAAGGCCAAAATAATCATAATTGTGGAATTAGATCAGATGAGTACAATAGAATCTCAGAATGCACATATGTGAAGTCAATATGGGATACCCTGCAATGTGCTCATGAAAGTACATCTCAAGTAAACTAGACAAAGATTGAAATTCGCACTAGGTAGTATAAGCTTTGCAAGATGAAGAAGGGAAAACTATCCTAGAGATACACATAAATCTTACATCAATTATCAATGAGTTGATTCCCCTTGGAGAAGTTACTCTAAAAAATAAGATTGTAAGACAAGTAAGGTCAATGAAATAATGGAGGCAATGAATCTGAGCACAATGTCCCTTGATGACTTTATTGTAAACCTGAGACCTACAAGCTAAAAAAGCATCAAGATCGTCTAGATCATCATATAGCAGTACCACACAAGCCCAAGAACCTGGTTCTTAGAACCACTCAAAAGCAAAAAGTTGAAGAAGATGACATAGCACTGCTTACTCGATGTTTCTAGCGAGCAATCAGAAAAGGTATATTTCTCAAGAAGGATAGTCCATCTAAACCAAAATCTCCAGAGAAGAATAATATTGATGGATGCTACAAATGTAGTAAGAAGGATCACTTTAGTAAGGACTGTCCATTATGGGGTATTGAGTGGAAGAAGAACAATCTTGAAAAGGTGAAACAACAAAAAGGGACTGAGTTCTTGAAAATAGGTTGATCAATAAGACTGCAGACAATTGTAAAAAGGGCCATGTCTGCGATTCAAACTTCCTCAACTGATGAGTCTGGTGATGAAGAGAGTAATGAGAAAGACTAGTCCTTGATGGCCAAGTATGACGCATATTCGGAACACGAATATCTCCTTACCTTGATGATAAATTCAGACTCTGATGTTGATAATGAAGGCGAACCCGAGGTAATCTATTACAACATTAAAGACAAACTTCATACTTTCTTTAAAAAGAAACTGATCTCTTTGTCTAATTTCTTAGTTGATGCATATCAAATGATATCTACCGAAATGGACCAACTCATGAATGAATTTGCATCACTTAGGTTTGGAAATAAAGACTTAGAAGTATGTAAGGAGAACTTGAATATTTTTATTACTGATATAAAGGAACAAGTATTTATACTAGGTGATAAAAAGGCGGCTTTGCAAACTGAAAATAAGAAACTTCTTGACACTCCATGAAAGAAAAAGATCTAGTCACTTGTGTTCAAAACTAGAGAGTGAATTAAAAAGGGTTAAAATTGATCTCTCTATTGAATGTAAAAAGGCTAGGTTACTTCAAGAAAACTTGAACAAGACCATATAAGAATTAGAAAGAAATTTGAAATGGACAAGGTCTTCATAAATAATATCTAGCCTACATGAAAATCACAATAGCAATAGAAAAGGATTAGGACTCAAAAAGACTAATATCGCATATGATCCCAATAGCAAGTATGTTGATATTCTTGATATTCACTTATGTACACATCGCGGTAATAATGAACACTTTAAAGAAACATGCACGGCTAGGATCAAACTCAACCAAACAATATTTGCATATGTTGAGAAAAGGAAAACTAATAAACCTGGTTCTTCACTGAAAAGTGTAAGTTTTCCAAGTTGGACTAAAAAGAATGTGAATTTTACGCAAAGAAGGGGACCCTAATTTGTCTAGGTTCCTAAAGCTAACATCTGAATGTTTTAGTATGCTAGGGTGAGGGGAAGCAATAATTAATGGTATATTGATAGCGGTTGCTCCCGCCACATGATTAAATAGAAGAGAAAACATTCTCTCACTGAAAGCCTACCATGGAGAGAATGTGGGCTTCAAAAATAGTAAGAAAGGAGATATTATTAACATAGGTAAAGTTGATAATTCACACTCTCATGCAATTGAAAATATATACTATGTTAAAGGTCTTAAGTATAATTTGCTGAGTGTTTCCAAAATGTGTAATAAAGAGAACCAAGTTCTTTTCTCTTATGGTAATTGCACTGTTACAAATAAAACTTTGGAAACCTCATTTTCAAAGGAGAAAGCCACAAAATATTTACAAAGCTGATATTATGTTTTCACTTGAGAATGAACTGACATGTCTTAATGTACTTGATAATGATTAATTTCTTGGCATAAAAGACCGGGACACGCTAGTTTCTCTTTGTTGAATAAACCGATTACCAAAGACCTAGTTCTTGGTCATTAATATTCAGGGAAGATAAGGTATGTGATGCTTGTGCCAGAGGTAAACATATCAGGTTATCCTTCAAATCAAAGAAGGTGGTAGTACCTCTCAACCTGTATAACTGCTTCACATGGATTTATATGGACCTATGAGGCTTGAAATTAGAGGTGAGAAGAGATATGTGTTTGTAATTTTTGATGACTATTCTAGGTTCACTTGGACCTTATTTCTTGCAACTAAAGATGGGACATATGATATGTTTGTGACTATTATTAAGAAGCTACAAAGAAAAATGAATAGACATGTAGCTAGTACAGGATATTATCATGGTACTGAATTGAAAAATGTTAGTTTTCTTGAATAGTGTGTGAGACATGGCATTGATCAAAACTTTTCTACTCATAGGACTCCACATCAAATGGTATCATTAAAAGAAAAAATATAAATTTAGAAGACATGGCAAGAACAATAACGATTACTAGTGGTCTCCCTAAAACATTCTGGGCTGAAGCTGTAAACACTACATGTTACATTATCAATAGTGTATAATTAGGTCAATAATTGAAAGATCCCCTATCAATTGCTTAAGGACCGAAAACCTAATATAACTCACCTAATAACATTTGTGAGCAAGTATTTTGTGCATAATAATGGTAAAATATTCTACGGAAGTTTGATGCTAAAATTGATGAGGGTGTCTTGCTTTGTTATTCTCCACATAGTAAGACTTATGAAATTTTTACCAAAATAGCCATGTGTGTTAAAGAAATTGTGCATATGATATTTGATGAAACTGATCACTTGGCTGAGAAAGGTACACATGCTGCAGATGATGGAGAATTTGGACTCATACAGGTATATGATGATAAATCAAACAAAGAACTTTCAGAGGCTGGTACTGAATAAGCCTATGAACCTGGTCCTCTAGAAGTTGAGCATAATGTACAACATACAGGGATAACTAATCAGGCTGACTATGCTCAAGATAATGAATCTGGTCCCTCTATAGATCACAAAGGAAACAATGACACTCTGAGTTTACAAGTAAAAGCTTGGAAGCATCAAAGTTCTCATCCACTCACAAATATCCTCTCATATGTTGATTTTGGAATGGAAACGAGCTCAAACTTTAGAAATATGATTTCCTTGTCAACTTATTTGTCCATAGTTAGCCTAAAAATATAAAGTGAAGCTCTTCAAGATGCTGACTAAATCGTGGCCATGTTGAGGAACTTCATCAGTTTGAAAGAAATAAAGTGTGGCACCCAGAACTCCGACCAAATGATAGAACAATCATAGGAACCGGATGGGTTTTTAGAAATGAACTTGATGACTAAGATACTAACACAAGGAACAAGGATAGGTTGATAGTATAAGGGTAAAATCAAGAAGAAGGCATAGACTATGATTTGACATTTTCTCCAATTTCCATAATGGAGGCCATTAGAATGTTCATTGCCTTCGCATCCTATATGGGCTTCCAAATTTATCAAATGGATGTAAAAAAGTACCTTTCTCAATGTGTATTTGAAAGAAGACGTGTTTCTATGTCAACCTCCAAGATTTGAGAGCCATGAGTTTTCAGATCATGCATAGAAACGCCAAGAGCATTGTATAAAGTTATCAAAATTTCTCTTGGAGAACGAATTCTCATGTGGCAAAATTGACAACACTTTGTTTATGTTGAAGAGTGGCAAGAATTTGCTAATTGTCCAAATATATATTGATAATATCATATTTTGTACTACAAATGAATCTTTGTGCACTAAGTTTGCAAAACTTATGGGAATTGAATTTGAGATGAGTATGATGGGAGAGATAAACTACTTCCTTGGACTGCAAGTTGAGCAAACTACAAAAGGGAACATGATACATCAACAAAAATACATCAAGGAGCTTCTCAAAAGGTTTTAGATGGACAATCCAAATACAATTGATACTCATACTGCAACTCTAACCAAGCTGGATATGGATGAACATGTCCTTCCTGTTGATGAAAAGAAGTACAAGGGTATGATTGGGTCTTTGCTCTACCTAACTGTAATTAGACTATATATTGTATATAGTGTTGGACTTTATGCAAGATTACAATCAAATCCCAAGGAGTCGTATTAGGAGATATTTGGAAGGTATTCAAGACCTGTATTTTTGGTATCCCTCGGGTGATTCATTTGACTTGATTGGGTATGTGAATGCTCATTACGTTGGTTGTTTGGTGGATAGGCAGAGTACATCGGGAATGACACACTTTGTAGGTTATTGTTTGATCTCACTGGCTTCAAATAAATACAATTGTGTAGCTTTGTCAACTATCGAAGTTGAGTACGTAGTTGCTACTTCAGGTTGTGCTCAATTAATATGGATCAATAGTAGTTAGAAGATAATGGTGTGGTGATAGGATGGGTTTCCATTTTTTTAATAATACAAGTGCAATAAACATGGAAATGAACCATATTCATCACAAACGGAAAAAAGCATATTGATGTGAGCCATTACTGTTTGAGAGATAATATAGAAAACGGACACATCTCTATGGAGTTTTGCAAGACAAAGGAGCAGATTGTGAATACCTTTATCAAAGCTTTGAGCCAGAATCACTTTGAAAGAAATTCCTAGGAGCTTAGGTTAAACAAAATAAATTGAGGACATTCTTGATTCCCTTAATGACTGGCTATGTTTTAATAAAGTGTTTAGTGAGTCTAAGTGTGAAAACATCTAACTTAGTCTTATAATGTAATAGGTATGCACGCATTGCATGCTGACAAGGGCTTAGATGTTTTATCTGATTAAAATATCCTTGATCTCAAAAGTGCTTTTGACCGCATTATGGAAAGTTGTAAAAGAACCTGGCCTTTTGACGCCCAGGTATGTACCTCTTTTCTAGTAGATAGTTTTGATGAGCTTGTTAGACTGTCACGTCATAATTAGATGTAACGAACCGGACGGTCATTTCGTGTACCTTAACCCCTTTCTCCTTGTCACATCCAAAACTCATGGAGCACGACCGATGCTCAACTGAGTAAACCCGGCCGAGCAAGCCTATTAGATTTCCTTCTACCCAAACTCATCCATGAATAAGTATAATACATAATTTCGTTAATTAGACAATAAGGTGATGATGTCTACAATACCATTTCATTACCATTAGTTACTCTATTAATAAGTCTCAAAGAACATACACACACACACCTTTATGGAACAAAGTGGAAAAAGTGATTTAATCACAACACAACTTGTTTAACATTCCCAACACCCATACACAACCCACACTTAGTCTACAGAGCCTCTAAAAATTCCAAAGAGTACAATAATAGTGCCGGCAACAAGGCTCCGTCTATACCTCAAAAAATGATAACACATACGAAACAAAAGATGCACAACCCAGGAATGAGATGGGGCTCACCAAGTCAGCTGGGAAGTATCCTCCGTTGTGGAACCACCTGCATCCATTAAAGATGCAGCGCCCCCAGCAAAAGGGATATTAGTACATGTCGAATAGTACTAGTATGAAAACCAAACACCAATTAAAGAACTCGAAAATACAATATGAACATGATGAACTAGGGCGACAATCGAATAGCATAGATAGTGGTTTAAAATAAAACAAGCTTATCAAGAGCTGTCATTAACATTTATAGAATTTAAGATGAGATCCTCTGTATCCATTTTCACACAAAGCGTCCCCGCCGCCTCACCCCAATGTATGCAGGAGGAGGTGTAAGAACAATACCAAAACTGTACTCAAGAGGCCCTGCCGCCTCACCCCAATACATGCGGGTGGAAATGCATCAACGATACCAATACCTACACAAAACGGCCATGCCGCCTCACCCCAATACATGCGGGTGTAAATGCATCAACGATACCAATACCTACACAAAGAGGCCATACCGCCTCACCCAATATGTATATGTGGGTGGTGGTGCAACAACAATACCAAAATCATACACAAAGCGACTCTTCTGCCTCACCCCAATATATGCGGGTGATGGTGTAACCCCAATAACAATCTTTACATAATTTGTCATAATAGTTTTCTACATAAATCACGACTTGGAATCATAACACGTAGATACACAATCCATAGTTTGGAACACATTCTCAGTTTATAATACAATATGATAAGAGCATTTGAAATACAAATTGAACATATATCTTTGTCACAAAACTTATTCGGGATACTCAACCTGTAATAAATATCTTGGAACTTACAAGGATATGGGGGTTCTAATTCTTAAAGAAGAGTTTAGCCAACATACCTCAATTGAGCTTCCTTAAACTCTAAAATGTTTCGGAATTCTTAGCAACTTTAATCTATTTCAGAAATATAATAAGTTGAACCAAAATTAGGAAGATGATCATGGTTCTAGCTCATTTGAGCATTTTATCAAACACTAAGTGTGCATTAAGGATTCAAGGTCCTTTTATGAAGGATTCCATCATCCCACAACCCATTCTTTACCATTTTTATCTCATAATTTTCCTACGCCCTTTGATAACAAATGCAAGCAAAATAAACAACTCCCATCCCCAAGAATGGTCTTTCTAATTACCCAATTCTAGGCAAAATTCGAAATTGAGGGTTATGGTATAGAATCTCACCTTTAGGATGAAGACCTTGTGGGTTTTCCTTGTTAAGCTTCCAATATTTGAGCAAATATTGATGAACATTAGCCTAGTATTTCCCCCCTCTCTCTCTCTCTCTAAAACACTCTCCCTTCTCTCTAAAATATCAGAATGTTTGCTCAAAAATGGTCTTTTGCGTGTATTTAATGAAGTAGGGTCGTGTTATAAAAATCTAAAAATGATGCTCCGGAAGAGGGTATGCGGTCGCATATGCGATCGCAGAATGGATATGCGTTTCGTATATCGGCCGCACAATTTGGTGCAAAAAACAGGGAAAACATCTGCCTGGGTCTGCGGTAGTTATGCGGCTCGCAGACCTGTTCTGCGGTCGCATAATGCACCGCAGACTTTCGCCCAAACCACCACGCCCCTGCTTCATTCTGCGACCATGGAGCGGTCCGCAGAGTGATTCTGCGGCCGCATAGTGGGCCGCACAAATGTATTTTTCTGCCCAAATTTTTCCTTCACTTTCCAGTGCATTGTTCAACCCAAAAAGTCCGAAACATTATAACCCTCAGACACGTAAGCGCAGTTCGGCACCACGAAATATTATTTTTTCCTTTGCGAAATTTTACAGGGCATTACAATCTCCCCACTTAGGATCATTCGTCCTCGAATAAGAATCAAAATTTGTTATTAGCATCAAATGTGGACCAACTGTTAATCCACACTCACCAGTAGTTTCAAAATTTGGCTAACTTCCTAAATTTCCAAAACAATTGCTAGAGTCTCACAAGTAATATATTATCATAAAGGAACACCCTTAACGTCAATTTGTACAAATGATACATAAATCATAGAAGGTAACCCTTAAAATTTTCATACAACACAACTTTATAAATACATGGCTATTCAAACAAATAAGGATACTTTTTCTTCATTTCTTCCTCGGCCTCCCAACTAGATTCTTTAACCTGCTGGTTTCGCCATAACACTTTAACGGAGGAAATTTCTTTATTTCTAAACTTTCGGACCTGCCGATCAATAATAGAAACTGGAATCTTTTCATAAGTCAATTTCTCATTAACCTCAATATTCTCAACCGGAACAATGAGTGTCGGGTCTCCAACTACTTTATTTAACATAGACACATGAAATACCGGGTGAACTAATGACATTTCAGGCGGTAGCTCAAGCTTGTACGCCACCTCATCGATCTTCAGAATGATTCTGTACGGTCCAACATACCTCAGACTCAATTTTCCTTTCTTACCAAATCGCATTACACCTTTCATGGGGGAAACTTTCAAGAATACCCAATCATCTTCTTTGAACTCCAAATCCCCACGACGAACATCCGAATTTGACTTCTGACGACTCTGAGCAGTCTTCAACCTCTCATTAATGATCTTATCTTTTTCCATAGCCTGGTGCACGAAGTCTGTCCCTATCAATTATGCTTCCCTAATTTTGAACCACCCAATGGGAGATCTACATCTCCTTCCATATAAAGCCTTGAACGGTGCCATCTGAATGCTATCATGATAACTATTGTTGTAGGAAAATTCTCTGAGTGTCAAATGATCATCACAGCTACCTTTGAAGTCTAGAACACAAGCGCGCAATATATCCTCAAGCGTCTGAATAGTCCGCTCTGCCTGCTCGTCAGTTTGCGGGTGAAAGGCTGTACTAAGATTCACCTGAGTACCCAAACCTTGCTGAAATTTCTTCCACAAATTAGCAGTGAATTGTGCTCCCCGATCAGAAATGATAGACACTAGAGTGCCATGCAACCTGACTATTTCTTTGATATACAACTGAGCAGAATGTTTTGCTGTGTCGATAGCCTTAACTGGAAACAAGTGTGCTGATTTCGTGAGTCTATCCACAATCACCCAAATTGAGTCAAATTTGTGCGGAGTGTGCGGTAATCCTACCATAAAGTCTGTATTAATCATTTCCACTTCCACATGGAATATCTATGTTTCGTGCCAACCCACAGGGCCGTTGGTGTTAGGCCATTACTTGCTGACAATTCAGACATCTTGCCACAAAGCCTGCCACATTCCTCTTCATGTCATTCCACCAATAGACTTCCTTGAGATCATGATACGTTTTAATAGAGCCTGGGTGCACAAAATACCTAGAAGTGTGAGCCTCGGTCATGATTCTTTCCCGGAGACCATCAACATTTGGAACACATAACCGCCCTTGGTACCTTAGCGTACCATCATCCAATCCGAGAGAAAAAGCCATAGTCTTACGTTTATGAATCCCCTCCTTTAATTGCACCAAAACTGGATCTATGTATTGCTTTTCTTTGACTTCCACAACAAGCGATGATTCAACCCTATTTTGCACAATTACCCCTCATTCACTAGAGTCCGCAAGACGAACTCCCAAATTAGCCAATCGATGAACTTCCTTGGCCAATGGCCTTTGATATGCCTCCAACTGAGCCAAACTATCCATAGATTTCCGGCTAAGAGAATCCGCCACAACATTGGCCTTTCCCGGGTGATACAGGATATCGATTTAGTAATCTTTGAGTAATTTAAGACATCTTGTCTTCCTCAGATTCAGCTCCTTCTGTTTGAAAATATATTGAAGATCTTATGGTCCTTGAATATATCCACACGGACCCCATAAAGGCAATGACACCAAATCTTCAATGCAAATACCACCGCTGCAAGTTATAAGTCATGTGTTGGATAATTCTTTTCATGATTCTTGAGTTGCCTAGAAGTATAAGTTATCACCTTTCCCTATTGCATTAATATACTCCCAAGCCCAATTCTTGAAGCATCACAATATACCACAAATCCATCTGCACCCTCTGGTAAGGTCAACACTGGTGCCGTAGTCAATCTTGATTTCAGCTCCTGGAAACTCCTTTCACAAGCATCTGACCATTGAAACTTAACTACCTTCTAAGTCAATTTAGTCAACGGATAGGCAAGGGTAGAAAACCGGTCCACAAATTTTCAGTAATACCCAGCTAAGCCTAAGAAACTACGAATCTCTAATGGAGTTTTAGGCCTCAGCCAATCCCTCACAGTCGCAATATTTTGAGGATCAACCATAATTACTTCACTAGAGAGTACATGACCCAAGAATGTGACTGATTCAAGCAAAAATTCACACTTTGAAAACTTTGCATATTACTCGTGCTGATATAGGGTTTGCAGAACCACCCTAAGATGATCAGCATGGTCCTCTCGATTGCGTGGCTATACAAGGATATCATAAATAAACAGTATCACTTGGAAGTGGGTACTTATTATTGATTTTGACCTTGTTAAGCTACCGATTGTAAATACACATTCTCAGTGACCCATCTTTCTTTCTTACAAAAAGGACCGGTGCGCCCCAAGGCGACACACTCGGCGGATAAAACCCTTTTCTAACAAATCTCTCAATTATTCCTTTAGCTCTTTCAATTCTGCCGGTTTCATTATGTAGGGTGGAATAGATATAGGATGCGTGCTTGGCATCACATCAATCCCAAATTCAATCTCCCTGTCTGGTGGGATCCCAAAGACTTCATCCGAAAAGACTCCCGAAAATTCATTCACAACAGGCACAGACTCAAGTCTAGGTGCCTCAGAATCGGTGTCCGTAACCCGGACCAAATGGTAAATACACCCTTTGTTGATCATTTTCGTGGCCTTAAGGTAAGAAATACGCGTACCTTTGGCACTACATCATCACCCTTCAACTCAATAACTAGCTCATTTGGAAATTCGAACCTAACAGTCCTGGTTCAGTAATGAAGGTTGGCAAAACAAGAATAAAGCCAATCCATCCCCATTATCACATCAAAATCGACCATTCTCAATTCAATACGATCGACCACGGTGTCCCGACCACGCAACGTGACAACACAATCCCTATAAACCCATGCAGCCACAATAGACTCACCAACTGGAGTAGATATAGAGAACAACTCATGAAGTTGTTCCGGTTCTATCCCAAATTCCATAGCAACATAAGGAGTGACATATGACAAAGTGGAATCGGGATCAATAAGAGCATATACATCATGGGATTGGACAGACAATATACCTATGACAACATCCGGAGAAGCCTCTGAATCCCTATGCCTCTGCATAACATAAAATCTGCTTGGTCCTCCCAAATTCTGTGCACCACCCCTAGCTGCACCGTGCCATGCGGGTGTTGGGGTGCCTCGAGCTGGAGGTGTTGTAGATGTAGTAGCTACAAAATTAGCTGGCTGTGCCGCACCTCTGCCCATATTTCGGCGGGACGAGCGGTAATATCTCTGAATGTGACCCCTCACACCACACCCATAGCATACATGTAGGTCCATGAAGCAGAACCCAAAGTGCATCCTCCCACACTTAGGGCATGGGAGCCTTCGCTGCTGAAACCTTCTGTCAGGCCGACCCTGCTGGTGGGGTCCCCTGCTGCCCTGATAGGGTCCATATGACTGTTCACTCATCGAAGACTGAGCGAATGATTAAGATGGTCCTGATGACCCTCCCCTAAATGCCGACCTACCACCACCACCGGAAGAACCACCAAAGTTGCCCGCGGACTGGGCCTTACTACTACTCTGACGCTCCATTCTATCCTTCAATTTCGGGTCTCTATGGATTGAGCAAATACCACCATCTTACCATAGTTCATATCAGAATGTTGTAGCGGCCTCATTAATAACTAAGGGGCTAAGGCCCTGTACAAACCGGCGAACTCTAGCCTCCATAGTGGACAACATGTGAATAGCATACTTGGACAGGAGCGCTAACTCTATATGATACTCCTACACATTCATACTACCCTACTTCAGGCTTTCAAACTCAACGGCACGGGCTGCCTTAGTTTCGGCAGTCAAGAAGTGATCCATAAAGGCATCGATAAACTTACCCCACCTTGCCAGAGGGCTTCCCTCCTCACGGGATTCCTCCCACAACTCAAACCAAGAATAGGCCACCCCTTTCGGGCGGTAGGAGGCCAACTCCACTCCCTCCGTCTCTGTAGCATGCATAACCCGGAGAGTCTTGTGCATCTGATCAATGAAGTCCTTGGGGTCCTCCTCGGGATCAGTACCCGTAAACATGGGAGGATCTAACTGAGGAAACTTATTCACCCTGGAACTAGCAAATTCCCATGGCTAACTGGAAGAAGTATGCCCAACACTCAATATCTAGGCCCGAGAAGCCACTATATGTGCCAACATTTGTGTGGCTCCCCTAAGATCAACATCAAAAACACCAGAACCAGAAGCTGGAGCTAGAGGTAGAACTTGAATATCGGTTGGAGGAATCGTTGCACCTTCAGCAGGTGTAGGGACAGGTACGGTCTGATCAGCTGTGGTAGAATCAGGTAGTGTAGTAACTGGGAGAATATACTCACCCATCGGGTGCTCACCCACATCATCAAATATAGGATCCACTGCCACTCCTGGGGTGACATTGGCTCTTTGGCCAGTTCTTGCCTTCTTCTTAGGTGCCATGTACTGAAAATTAGAGCAACGCAAGAGTTACAGAAGGAACAATCTTACAATCAGCCTTATCGCACGATGGAGAACATGAAAGAAGGGTATTATTCCTAAATATCCATGTATCATCCTAATTATAGATGTGGTCAATAACACACCGATAAGAAGGACTCTACTAGACACGGCTCCGAGACATCCTAGGACATTTTAAAACCTTAGGCTCTGATACCAAGTTTGTCATGCCCCAAACTCAGGGAGCGCGACCGACGCTCAACCGAGTGAACCAGGCCGCGCAAGCCTATTAGATTTCCTTCTACCCAAACTTATCCATGAATAAGGATAATAAATATTTTCGTTAATTAGATAATATGGTGATCATGTCTAAAATTCCAATTCATTAGCATCAGTTACTCCATTAATAAGTCTCAAAAGCGCACACACACACACATCCCTTCATGGTTCAAAGTGGAACAAGTGATTTAATCCTAACACAACTTGTTTAACATTCCCAACACCCATACACAATCCACATTTAGTATATGGAGCCTCTAAGAATACCAAAGAGTACAATAATAGTGCAGGCAATAAGGTTCCGACTATACCTCAAAACACGATAACACATACAACACAAAAGATGCACAACCCCGGAATGAGATGGGGCTCACCAAGTCAGCTAGGAAGAATGAGCACTGCTATCACTAGTCAGTATCCTCCGCTATGGAACCACCTGCATCTATTAAAGATGCAGCGCCCCCGGCAAAAGGGACGTTAGTACATATCGAATAGTACTAGTATGAAAACCAAACACCAATTAAAGAACTCAAAAATACAATATGAACATGATAAACTAGGTCGACAATCAAATAGCACAGATAGTCGTTTAAACCAAAGCAAGCTTATCAAGAGATGTCATTAACATTTATAAAATTTAAGATGAGATCCTCTGTAACCATTTTCACACAAAGCGGCCCCGCCGCCTCACCCTAATGTATGCAAGTGGAGGTGTAAGCACAATACCAAAACACTACTCAAGAGGCCCTGTCGCCTCACCCCAATGTATGCGGGTGGAGGTATAACCATAATACCAAAAACCTACACAAAGTGTCTATGCCGCCTCACCCCAATACATGCAGGTGGAAATGCATCAACGATACCAATACCTACATAAAGCGGCCATGCCGCCTCACCCCAATATGTATATGTGGGTGGTGGTGAAACAACAATACCAAAATCAGACACAGAGCAGCTCTTCCGCCTCACCCCAATATATGCGGATGGAGGTGCAACCCCAATCGCAATCTCTACACAATTTGGCATAATAGTTTTCTACATAAATCATGACTTGGAATTATAACACGTAGATACACAATCCATAGTTTGGGACACATCCTTAATTTATAATACAATATGATAAGATCATTTGAAACACGAATTGAACATATATCTTTGTCACAAAACTTAATCAAGATACTCAATTTGTAATAAATATCTTGCAACTTACAAGGATATTGGGTTTCCAATTCATAAAGAAACATTTAGCCAACATACCTAAATTGAGCTTCCTTAAACTCTAAAATATTCCGAAATTCTTAGCAACTTCAATCTATTTTAGAAATATAAAAAGTTGAACCAAAATTAGGAAGATGATCATGGTTCTAGCTAATTGAGGGTTGTGGTGTAGAATCATACATTTAGGATGAAGACCTTATGGGTTTTCCTTGTTAATCTTCCAAGATTTGAGCAACGAATGATGAAAATTAGCCTATGGTTTCCTCTTTCTCTAAAACACTCTCCCTTCTCTCTAAAATATCAGAACTTTTGCTCAAAAATGGTCATTTACATGTATTTAAGGAAGTAGGGTCGTGTTATAAAAATACAAAAATAAAGCTCCGAAATAGGGTATGTGGTCGCATATGCAACCGAAGAATGGATATGCGGTCCGCATATCGGCCGCACAATTTGGTGCAAAAAACTGGTAAAACATCTGCCTGTGTCTGCGGTAGTTTTGCGGCCCACGAACCTATTCTGCGGCCGTATAATGCACCACAGACTTTCGCCCAAACCGGCTCGCCCCTGCTTTATTCTGCGACCAATATGCGGTCCGCAAAGTGATTCTGCGGCCGCATAGTGGGCCGCAGAAATGCATTTTTCTTCTCAAATATTTCCTTCACTTTTCAGTGCATTGTTCAACCCAAAAGGTCCGAGCACAGTTCGGCACCACGAAATATTATCCTTTTCCTTTGCGAAATTTTACGGGGCCTTACAGTCCTATTTGATGCTTTGTGTATGTGTATTTATTACTATGCGACTTCGAGGATGGTTAGTTAAGTTTTGGGAATGTTTTATAGTGAACTAGAATACTTAGTTCCAGTTGGAAGCTTAAGTTGTAAGAGTTGACCAAGATTTGACTTTTATGTAAACGACCTTGGATTTGAATTTTGTTGTTCCAATAGGTTCGTATGGTTATTTTGGACTTAGGCGTATGTCTGGATTGTGATTTGGAGATTCCTAGTTTGATTTGGCCCTAAAGTCGAAAATTGATAATTTGAAGGTTTGGAAGGTTCATAGTTTTGATTAAGGATTGACATTGATGTTATCAAATTCGGATTTTTGTTTCGAAAGTTAGAATAGGTTCGTTTTGTCATCCGGGACTTATGTGTAAAATTTGGGTTCATTGCGGAGTGGTTAGGCTTGAACGGATGCTTAGTTTGAAGTTTGAATGTTTTTGAACTTAAGAGAAGTTCTATTTGTGTTTTGGCATTTGATTCATTGTTTTGGTGTTACCTTATGTGTTTGGAGACTTGGTTTGAGGCTAGATAGTGGTTATGGACTTGTTGGCATGATTGGACGGGGTCCTTGGGGGCTCGGGTGGATTTCAGACCAACCGAAGCATTTTACAAAGTTACAGATTTTGCTTGTGTCAGGTTCTTTCTATACATTTGTGACACGGCAGCCGCATTCACGAAGGGTAAGTGAGAGCTAGGCAGTTTCCCTTCACTGCGTTCGCGGTTAGGGTCCGCGTTCGCGAAGGTATATTTTGAGGCAGTAATTTTTGTGCTTCGCGAAAGTGAGGCACGTGCCACATTCGCGAAGGGCACACCTGGGCAAACCTTTTAAGAGATGAATTTCAGGACTCTTACCCATTTTATCATATTTTGAACTAGGAGATCGAATTTGGGATGTTTTGTGCAATTTTCACGACTTGGATTTGGGTAAGTTCTTTTGACTCGGATTTGTGTAACGACCCAGTCGGTCGTTACACGTATTGTAGCCTTGTTCCCCTATTTGTTGCATCTTCTATGTTTATTTATGGTTATGTGACTTGTCGGGGTGGTTGATTTGGTTTCAGGGATGTTTCAGAGTGAATTGGGAAACTTAGTCCCAAGGTTGAAGGCTTAAGCTGTAAGAGTTGATCAGAGTTTGTTATTTGGGTAGACGATGTCGGAACTAAGTTTTGATGGTGCCAATAGCTTCGTGGGGTGATTTTGGACTTAGGCATATTTTCAGATGTTGATTTGGAGGTCTGTAGGTTGGTTTGAGGCTTTTCGGCGAAAGTTAGAAAGTTGAAGATTTGGAAGGTTGAGAGGTTTGACCGAGCGTTGACTTTGTTGATATCGGGTTTAGATTTTGATTTCGGGAGTTGGAATAGGTCTTTTTTATTATTTGGGACTAGTGTGCAAAATTTGAGGTCATCGGAGTTGATTTGATATGGTTCGGCATTGGCCTTAGAAGTTGGAAGTTCATTAGTTTCATTAGGCTTTAAGTGGGGCACGATTCATGATTTTGATATTGTTTGATGTGATTTAAGGCTTCGAGTCAGTTCATAGTGTGTTTTAGGATTGGTTGGTTATTCGGATGGGGTCCCTGGGGCCTCGGGCATGTTTTAGATGGTTAACAGATCATGTTGGACTTGGTAGGATCGCTGAAGGTTGCTGATGCTGGTGCAATCGCACCTGCGAGGTTTTGGCCACAGGTGCGGCCTCTTGTGCGCTTCTGCGTGGTCGGCTTGGCTGAGGAATGGACTCAGATGTGAAGGGATTTCCGTAGAAGCAAATGTGATTTTGCGTGTGAGAGACTGCATGAGCAGAGTTTGGCTGAAGCTGGGAGGAGCGCAGGTGTGAGGCAATTTTCGCATCTGTGAGTCTACAGATGTGGTCGTGTATGCACAGATGCGAAGCTGGAGGGAGGCTTGTAAGTCTGCACAAGCAGGAAGATTGGTCACAGAAGCGGTCTCGCAGGTGCGGAATTGGGACCGCAGGTGCGCTTGGTCTGGATTTTAAACGGCTTCCGCAGATGCGGAATTTTGATTGCAAAAGCAATGTTGTAGGTGTGACTTAGGTAGCCGTAGGTGCGAAAATCGCTGGGCCGAAGGTTAAAATGAGGTTTTGGTTATTTTTCTCATTTTGAATTTGTGGATCTCGGTTTAAGGCGATTTTTTGAAGACCTTTTGCAACAATTGAAGAGGTAAGTGATGTTTAATCACTTCTGATGTTAGATTTTGATTACCCATTGATTATTACACCTAGTTTATGTGTATTTGAAATAAGAATTGAGGATTTTAGACTATGTTGTTGGAGAGTGAGATTTGGTGATTTGGGAGTCAATTTGTGGATGGAATTGGATGAAATTAGTATGGTTGGACTCTTAATTGAATGGGTATTCAGAATTTGTTTATTTTATCTGTAAGGACCCGTAAAACTTTTAACCAAAAACTCGGGATTTTGTGGTGCCAAGATAGATTCCTACGTTACTATAGTAGAAATTCTTCGGACTTTTTGGATTGAACAGTACCCTACAGACTTAGAGAAGAAAGCGTTTCTGCGGCCCATTATGCGGCTAATCACTCTGCCGGCCGCAGAGTGAAGCAGAAAGTTTGGCCAATTTGAGGTCAATTTTGTGGTCGATTATGTGACCACATATTGGTCATATAGTCCCTCTTGTGTTTTTGCGTAGGGAGTTCTACGGTGCATTATACGACCGCAGAACAAGTATGCGGACCGCATACTGGTCGCATACCTGGGCCGAAAGTTCAGGCCCCTGAGGGCCATTTCTGCGGTCACTTTGCGGACCACATAACCATTATGCGGTCGCATATGCGACCGCAGACCTGTGTCGGGGCACCCATTTTTGTAATTTAAAACCCGACCCCATTCCATTAAAACACCCCTTTAGTCTATTTTAAAGCTCATTTCTGATATGTCTAGAGTAAGAGAGAGGGTTCTAGAGGGAGGGCCTAATTGTTCATCAAATTGATCTTCAACCATCACTCAAAGCCTTGGAAATATTCAGGTAGAGCACCAAAATCATTCACCCTAAAAGGTAAGACTTCATCACCCCAACTCTTAATTTCAAACATAGCTATAATGGGGTACTAGGGTGATACTTCATGGGTATGAGGGTGGTTTATCTTGCATGCGTGTGTGATAAAGAGTGTGGGGAAAAAGTAAGCTAGAACCATGAACGTTTTCCTAATTCTGGGTTCAATTTGTATATTGCTAAAATATATTGAGGTTGCTATGGGTTCTGGATAATTGTAGAGTCTAAAGAAGCACAATTGATGTATGTATGGCTAACTCTCTTCTTCCTAGAATCGAACTCCTGGTGTCCGAATAATGGGTGTAAGTTCTAACTTGATCATACTAGAATTGTTTGCATTAGTGTGTTGGATTGAAAGATTCATGTTCCCTAATTGTTTTAGATGGTTACCATGTCATCACGCTATTTGAGAACGTAATTATGTTTTTTCCAAGCCCCTTCCCTTATGTGTGCAATGCCTTATGTGATGGTACTTATCAACATGAATGATGATGTTATTTGAACGGATAAGAAGGGAAAATACTTGAATTGTAAAATGTTCCCAAGTGCCAAGAACTACTTACTAAATGAGGTTGTTTGTGCCATGTAATGAAAGATGGGAAAGAAATGTGAATTGAGTGAACAATGGAATGAGGTTATGTCTCAAGTGAGATGGCTTAGCCGATCAGGCCAAGATCGGACGCCATGCTATACACATGGTGGCATTTGTGTTGGAATTATTGATTTACATTGTGGATATGGATATGTTTCACTTGAGATGGCTTAGCCGATCGGGCCGAGACCGGACTCCGTGTAAAATCACGGTGGCATTGTGAGTTGTGGCATTTGGCACTAATGATTAATAACCTAAAAAGATGGAAAGATTGAATCGGAAACTATGTGATCCTTACTTGGTGTTTCTGTGTATTTGCTTATTGATTATTATGACTGCCTTCTCCTTGTTTCACTGTTCATTTTACTAAGATTGGTGTTTGCCTTACATACTAGTACTATTCGACAGTACTAACGTCCCTTTTGCCAGGGGCGCTACATCTTTGAATGGATGTAGGTGGTTCCATCATAGATAGTACTGATCGCAGATAGCGCTGATCGAAGATGGTGGTGCTCTCCCTCACACTCATCACAGCAGTCTTGGTGAGCCCTATTTCCTCCTGGGGTCATGTAGTCCTTCTTGTGTAGAAGTTTTCACATTTTGAGGTATAGCCAGGGCCTTGTTGCTGGCATGGTCGTATTGGTCTTTTGTATCATTAGAGGCTCCATAGACGTTTATGTGGGTCGTGTATGGGTATCGGAGTGGTCATTGGACTAAGTTGTATTTTGGAAACTTAACTATGGCATAATGTATATAATGAAAAATGGACAAGCAAAGTTTATTTATTTATATAACTGATCTCTCCCCGGTTTAACAAATGGTGATGCGTTCCCTTTTTGGATTATGAATGAGTCGGGTAGGAAAGGTTTAATAGGCTTGCTAGACCGGGTTCACTCGGTTGAGCACCGGTCGCGCTCCCCGGGGTTGGGGCGTGACATTATCGGGTAAGGGGTGTGGGCCCGGGGTTGACGTTGCATATTTGATTCAAGATTTAGCTTTATCATTAGGGATCGTTTCCTATGGCTATTATTGATGGTATTAAGTTACTTTGTCTAGATTCGAGTCGCTCGGAGGCTGATTCGCGAGGCAAGGGCTTGTTGGAGTATTGAGTTGTGCGTTTTGAGGTAAGTAACACTTCTAAACTTAGAATCGAGGGTAATCATTCTTGGGAACCATGTTATTTGTGGTGTGTTGGGGTGACGCACATGCTAGGTGATGGGTGTGTGGGCGTGAACCGGGGTAATCATGATCCGGATTGACTTTTGGACTATGTTGCAACCTTGTCTTGTTTTATCCGTGTTTTCCCTACTTGTTAAATTTATTGAGCTATGATTCATGCTAGAAATCCTATTTAGGCCATGTGGTTATTTGTTTAAGACTTAATGAGGCTATTTTTATTGCTTTGAAATATCTTATTTAAGTGCAATTATACACTTGGACATGATTCTTAATTTGCATGTCATATATTAGTCTTTGTTCATCATTCATTGTTACATCGCATGTTGTTATTGTTGTTCCATATGTGGTGTTGTTGGGCTGAGTGATATGAGATTGTGAGCCCTTGAGACTTGAGAGGTTGATGAGTGAGATGGGCCTTAGAGCTGCATTGAGAGTGTTATTTTGGATTGGGCTGCACGTCGTGGCATGCCATAATGGCTTTATCATTATTATTATTATTATTGGATAAGGTTGCACGTCGCAGCATACCATATTGGCTTTCGATTAGGGCTTGGGAAGGATTGCACCTCTGGGTCTGACATACCAGTAGTGAGCGCAGGCACAATGATATATATATATATATATATATATACACACACACACGTTCTTTGGTGAAAGGAATTGTTGCTAGGCACCCGTACAATGCTGAGTGATTTTGTGTGTGTGTGATGAGGTGGAAATTTGAGACAGACAACTTGAGTATGTTGAGAATGCGAGCATCTGGGGATATCACCGTGAAATCATTCATTTGACATGCATACTTGACATGTAGGTACATATATTTCTCATTCTTCATGCTAGTTGTAACTGACATGTTCTTATCAGTGTTGGGCTTTAATATTTATACTTGAAAGCATGTCTAAATTCCTATAAAAGGAACGAGCTGATTATGATAATTACTTTGAGTTACTTATTGAATTTGTCCTCATTATATTTGTGTGTTCCTACTGTTGGCTTCTGATTGTCTTCTTCTCAGCGCATTAATACTTTAAACCCAAGTTTAGTTATGTTACTTATAGAGTACATGAGGTCGGTTGTACTCATACTACACTCTCCACTTCGTGTGTAAATCTAGGTACATCTGGACGTGGTGATTGCTATATCTGTGTTTGTGCCAGTATTTGGAGACTTTAAGGTAGCTTCTATGTCGTCTGCAGACCTTCACTCTCGTTCCTTTATTTCATTATTTACTGTTCTAGTGTCTAGATAGTTGTACTAAGAATTTGGTTTGTATTTTGATACTTAGTAGTGCTCATGTACTTGTTAACACTAGATTTTGGGGATGATTGTAGTAGTATGGTTATTTTTTTAATTAGATAATTATGGTACTTCCACAGTTAAATTTGTTACATCATGTTTATTCATATACATAGTGAAAATATGGATTGTTGTCTTGCCTGGAAAGTAGTGTTAGGCGCCATCATAGATTCGGTGGAAGTTGGGTTATGACAAGTTGGTATCAGAGCACTAGCTTGCTTATGTCTCACGAGTTATGAGCATGTTTAGTAGAGACTGGCGGATCGGTACGGAGACGTCTGTACTTATCTTTGAGAGGCTATCAAATTGTTAGGAAACTACACTTTCTTGCATCCTTGTCATGCAGATTTGTTATTTCCCAAGTTTGAAACTTGACTCTTCTATTCTCTCAGAAATAGTGAGGACACGTGTTACCAGATCAGGCGGACGGCCAGCAGTACCACCAGTTAGGGTCGCGAGAGGCTGGGGCCGTAGTAGATGCCGAGGTGCGGCTAGTACTACAACCTGAGTAGCACCGGTGGAGCCACCTGTTGCTCTTGTTGAGGAGAAGGCACCAGATATTGTTGAACCGGTGGGGTCATCTCAGGCACCGGCAATGCCTATCATTATTCTTGGCCTTTAGGACGCTTTAGCCTAGATTTTGACTGTGTGCATGAGCCTGGCTCAGGTGGTTTCGGTTCCAGCTACACCAGCCACCTTACAGTCTAGGAGAGGTGACTAGACTCCCGCCGCCCGTACTCCAAAGCAGTTAGCTCATGGACTCCAGAACCGGGGGTACTGCCAGTTCAGTCGATTGATACTACTCGGGCTGAGGTTGGTCCACCTATGATTGATGAGGAGCATAAGAGATTGGAGAGGTTTGGGAGGCTTAAGCCTCCAGAGTTTAGTAGAGCAGAGTTAGAGGATGCTCAGAATTTTCTAGATAGGTGTTCGCAGATTCTTTGCACAGCAGGTCTTTTGGGTACCAGTGGGATTGCATTCACTACATTTCAGCTGACATGGACAACCTACAAATGGTGGTAGGCTTATGAGTTGAGTAGTCCAGTCGGTGCAGTACCACTTACCTGGTATGAGTTCTCAGTTCTCTTCTTAGAGAAGTTTGTTCCCCAAAGTCGCAAAGATGAGTTGCTTAGGCAGTCTGAGCAGCTACGCCATGAGGGTATGATTGTGACTCACTGGGAGATGAGATTCACAGATTTGGCTCATCATGTTGTATATTGGTGCCTATTGAGAGAGAGAGGATGAGGAGGTTCATTGATGGGCTCAATTATGGCATACGCTTCAGTTTGGCTCGAGTAGCCAAGGCAGATATTAGGTTTGACCAGGTGGTAAAGATTGTTAGGCGGTTGGAGTAGGTTTGTTGGCTTGAGCATGAGGAGCGGGAGGGTAAGACGTCCCATGGTTTAGGTGGTTTCAGTGGTACCTCATCTGGAGGTCAGTCACATCACAGCAGATGTCGTCCTTATAGCCCTGGTTAGATGGCTTGTCCTATTCATCGTGGTGCATCAGTTAGCCATGGTTCATATAGTACTCATCTGGTTCAATCATCTTTCAGTAAACTCCTAGCTCATAGTTCGTGCCGTGCTCCATCAGTTTAGGGTTCGTCAGTACCGGGTACTTCTAGCTGCTATTCTAGTTATCAGGGTCCAGGTAAGGCCCCACAGTCATCTCTAGATCGAGGTTGCTATGAGTGTGGGGAGTTGGGGCATGTGAGGAAGTTTTTCCCTTGTTTTATTAGAGGTCCCGTGCAGCAAAGAGGTCAGGCTACGACTTCTACACCAGTTACTACACCCCCCGCTCAGCCAGCTCGAGGTGGGACTCATGCAGTTCGAGGTCACCCTAGAGGGGGAGGTCGATCAGGTGGCGGTCAGGCTCGATGCTATGCTTTTCCCTCTAGGCCAGAGGTAGTTTCTTTGGATGATTTGATCACAGGTATTATTTCATTATACCACATGGATGCTTCAGTATTATTTTATCCTGGTTCCACTTATTCATATGTGTCACCATAGTTTGCTCGTTATTTGGATATGCCCCGCGATTCTTTAGTTACACCTGTTCATATATCTACACCGGTGGGTGAGTCTATCATTATGGACCATGTGTATCGATCGTGTGTGGTGACTATTGAGGGTTATGAGATGAGAGTTGATCTTTTACTACTCAGCATGGTTGATGTTTACGTGATATTGGGCATGGATTGGTTTCGCCATGTCACACTATTCTGGATTGTCACGCTAATATCGTGACGTTGGCGATGCTGGGGGGTACAGAGATTGGAGTGGAAAGGCTCCCTGGATTATGTTCCTAGTAGAGTGATTTCACATTTGAAGGCTCAATAAATGGTTGGGAAGGGATGTTTGGTATATTTGGGATTCGTGAGGGATGTCAGTGCTGATACTTCTGCAATTGAGTCAGTTCCGGTAATGAGAGACATCCCAGATGTATTTCATGCAGACCTGCCCGGCATACCACCCAACATGGAGATTGACTTTGGTATTGACTTGGTACCGGGCACTCACCTCATCTCTATTTCACCGTATCACATGGCACTTATTGAGTTGAGGGAGTTGAAGGAATATGTGCAAGAATTACTTTATAAGGGCTTCATTAAGCCTAGTGTGTTACCTTGGGGTGCACCGAATCTATTTGTGAAGAAGACGAATGGTACTATCAAGATGCGTATTGACTATCGACAGCTGAACAAGGTTACTATCAAAAACAGATACCCACTACCACATGTTGATGACTTATTTGATCAGCTTCACGATGCTAAAGTGTTCTCAAATATTTATGTGAGGCATGGGTATCATCAGTTGAAGATTCGGGATTTAGATATTCTGAAGACGGCTTTCAGGAACCGCTATAGTCACTACGAGTTTCTGGTGATGTCTTTTGGGCTGACCAATGCCCCAGCAACCTTCAAGCACTTGATTAACAGTGTGTTCCAACCATATCTTGATTCTTTTGTCAGAGTATTCATTGATGATATATTGGTGTACGCACGTAGCCAAGAGGATAATAAGCAGCATCTGAGGATCGTACTACAGTCTTTGAGGGAAAAGAAGATATATGCTAAATTTTCCAAGTGTGAGTTTTGGGTTGATGCGATGGTGTTCTTAGGCCATGTGGTTTCTAGTGAGGGGTTCAAGGTGGATCCGAATAAGATTGAGGCAGTTTAGAGCTGGCCTAGACCATTTTCAGCTATAGAGATTCAGAACTTTTTTGGTTTGGTAGGTTATTATCGTCGTTTTGTGGAGGGTGTTTCATCCATTGCTGCACCTTTGAGTAGATTTACCTAGAAGGGTGCTCCTTTCAGATGGTCTGAGGAATGTGAGGTGAGCTTTCAGAAGCTCAAGACAGCATTGACTATATCCCCAGTCTTGGTGTTGTCTACGGGTTAGGGATCTTACACCATTTATTATGATGCATCGCGTATTGGGATTGGTGCGATGTTGATGTAGGACGGTAGGGTGATTGCTTATGCGTCTTGGCAGTTGAAGGTTCATGAGAAGAATTACCATGGTCATGACTTAGAGTTTGCATCCATTGTCCACGCACTAAAGAGTTGGTGGCATTATCTGTACTACGTTCTATGTGAGGTCTATATCGACCATCAGAGTCTCCAGCACTTGTTCAAGCAGAAGGACCTTAATTTTCGGCAATGGAGATGGTTAGAGTTGCTGAAAGGCTATCATATCACTATATTATATCATCCGGGGTAGGTCAATATAGTGGGCGATTCATTGAGTAGGAAGGCTGAGAGTATGGGCAGTTTGGCATATTTACCAGTAGCAGAGAGGCCACTAGCCATGGATGTTCAAGCTTTGGCCAATCCGTTTGTGAGATTGGATATTTTAGAGCCCAGTCGAGTTCTTGCTTGCGTTGTGGCTCAGTCATCATTGTTGGAGCATATCAAGGCTCGTCAGTTTGATAATCCTCATTTGATAGTGTTGAGGGACACAGTTCAACGAGGTGGTGCTAAGGAGGTTGTGATTAGTGATGATGGTGTTATGCGACTTCAAGGCCGAATTTGCATTACAGATATTGATGGGTTGAGCGATTTGATCCTTGAGGAGACTCACAGCTCGCGCTATTCCATTCACCCAAGTGTCACAAAGATGTACCGTTACTTGAAACAACACTATTGGTGGTGTAGATTGAAGAAAGATATTATTGCTTATGTCTCTCGCTGTTGGGAATGTCAACAGGAGAAGTATGAGAATCAGAAACCGAGATGGTTGACTCAGAGATTGGAGGTACTGGAGTGGGAGTGGGAGTGCATCACTATATATTTTGTGGTAGGCTTGCCACGGACATTGAAGAAATATGATGTAGTTTGGGTAATAGTGGACTGGTTGACTAAGTCTGCATACTTCATTCCAATGGTGACTTCCTATTATTCAAAGAGGTTGGCTCAGATTTACATCCATGAGATTATCCCCTTCCATGGCGAGCCCATTTCCATCATTTCTTATTGAGGCACACTGTTCACATCGCAGTTTTGGAGAGCAGCGCAGCGAGAGTTGGGCACACGGGTTTAGTTGACCACAGCATTCCATCCTCAGACGAACAGGCTGTCCGAGCGCACTATTTAGATCTTGGAGGATATGTTACGTGCATGTGTTATGGATTTCAGAGGTTTTTGGGATCAGTTTCTTCCGTTAGCAAAGTTCACCTACAATAACAACTTTTAGTCAAATATCCAGATGGATCCTTATGATGCCTTATATGGGAGGAGATATCGTTCTCTAGTTAGTTGGTTTGAGCTTGGGGAGGCTAGGTTGTTGGACACTGATTTGGTCTGTGGTGCTATAGAGAAGGTTAAAGTGATACATGAGTGGCTCCGTACAGCGCAGTCTAGGCAGAAGAGTTATGTTAATAGGAAGTTGCGTGATGTTGCATATATGGTGGGCGAGAGTGTTTTGATCAGAGTTTCCCCCATGAAGGGTGTGATGAGGTTCGGGAATAAGGACAAACTGATCCCTCGGTATATTAGCCTTTTTGAGGTGCTTAAGAAGATTGGAGAGGTGACCTATAGGCTTGCCTTGCTACCTAGTCTATAGATTGTTCACCTAGTGTTTCATGTTTCTATGCTCCAGAAGTGTTATGGTGATCTGTCACATGTTTTGGACTTTAACACGGTTCAATTAGATGGGAATTTGACTTATAATACGGAGCCGGTGGCTATTTTGGGTCGGCAGGTTAGGAAGTTATGGTAGAAGAATATAGATTTTGTGAATGTTTAGAGGAGAGGTCATCCTGCCGAGGAGGCTACGTGGGAGATTGAGCAGGAGGTGCGGAGTAGATATCCACACCTATTTGACACTCCAGGTAAGATTCTAGACCCATTTGATGATGAACGATTATTTAAGAGGGGGAGAATGTAACGACCCGGCCAGTCGTTTCATGTATTTTAGCCCCGTCCCCTTATTCATTGCCTCTTCTATGTACATTTGTGGTTTTGTGACTTGTTGGGGTAGTTGTTTTAGTTCCGGGGACATTTCAAAGTTAATTGGGACACTTAGTCCTAAGGTTAAAGGCTTAATTAGTAGTAAGAGTTGATCGAAGTTTGACTTTTGTGTAGAGGAGGGCATAACGGAATTTTTATGGTTTCAATAGCTTCTTATGGTGATTTTGGACTTAGGTGTATGTTCAAATATTGATTTGGAGGTCCGTAGGTTGGTTTGAGGCTTTTTGGCGAAAGTTGGAAAGTTAAAGGTATGCAAGGTTGAGAGGTTTGACCGAGAGTTGACTTTGTTGATACCGGGTTTGGATTTTGGTTCTGGGAGTTAGAATAGGTCCATTGTTGTATTTGGGACTAGTGTGCAAAATTTGAGGTCCTTCGAAGTTGATTTGATATGGTTTAGCATTGGCTTTAGATGTTGGAAGTTTATTAGTTTCATTAGGCTTGAATTGGGGTGTGATTCATGATTTTGATGTTGTTTAATGGGATTTGAGTCCTCGAGTAAGTTCGTAGTGTGTTTTAGGACAGGCTGAGGTATTTTGATGGGGTCCCGATGGCCTCAGGCGCGTTTCGGATGGTTGACAGATCATGTTGGACTTGATGGGATTGCTGAAGGTAGTTGATGCTGGTGCAATGGCGTGGATATATAGGTGAGGCCTCTTATGCAATTCCGTGAGGTCCGCACCACTGAGGAATGGTTGAAAATGCGAAGGACATTTCGTAGAAGCGGATGCGCTTCTGGTGTTAGAGACCGTAGGAGCGGAGTTTGGCTGGAGCTGGAAGGAGCGCAGGTGTGAGTCTTTTTTTGCACCTGTGAGTCCGCAGATGTCGTGTGTGCGCAAATGCAAAGCTGGAGGGAGGCTTGGAAGTCCGCAGAAGCAGAAAGATTGGTCATAGAAGCGGTCCCGCATGTGCGAATTTCGGACCGCAGGTACGCTTGGTCGGGATTTTAAGTGGCTTCCGCAAATACAGTATTTTGACCGCAAAAGCGGCGTTGCAGGTGCGAAAATCGCTGGGCAAAAGAATAAAATGTGGGTTTTGGTTATGTTTCTCATTTTGATTTGTGGAGCTCGGTCTAAGGCGATTTTTGGGAAACCTTTTGCTACAATTGAGGAGGTAAGTGAAGTTTAATCACTTTTGATGTTAGATTTTGATTTCCCATTTATTATTACACATAGTTTATGTGTATTTGAAGTGAAAATTGGTGATTTTAGACTATGTTGTTGGAGAGTGAGATTTGGTGATTTGGAGTCGACTTGTGGATGGAATTGCATGAAATTAGTATGGTTGGACTCATAACTGAATGGGTATTAGAAATTTGTGAATTTTATCGGGTTCTGGGGTGCGGGCCTGGGGTTGACTTTTCATATATTATTCAAAATTTAGTTTTATCATTTGGGATTGTTTTATATGGCTATTATTGATGATATTAAGTTGCTTTGACTAGATTCGAGTCATTAGGAGGATGATTCGTGAGGCAAGGGCTTGTTGGAGTAGTGCATTGTGCGTTTTGAGGTAAGTAGCACTTCTAAACTTGGAATCGAGGGTAATCATCCCTGGAACCATGCTATTTGTGATGTGTTGGGGTGACGCACATGCTAGGTGACGGGCGTGTGGGCGTGCACCGGGTTAATAATGATCCGGGTTGACTTTTGGACTATGTTGCTACCATGTCTTGTTTTATCCGTGTTTTTCCTACTTGTTAGATTTACTGAGCTGTGGTTCATGCTAAAAGTCATATTTAGGCTATATGGTTATTTGTTTAAGACATAATAAGGCTATTTATGTTTCTTTCTATTATGTAATTTAAGTGTAATTATACACTCAGTCATGATTCTTAATTTGCGTGTCATATCTCAGCCGCTGTTCATCATTCATTGGTACATAGCATGTTGTTATTATTGTTCTATATGTGGTGTTGTTGGGCTGATTGATATGAGATTGTGAGCCCTTGATACTTGAGAGGTTGATGGCTTAGGTGGGCCTTAGAGGTGTGTTGAAAGTGTTATTTTGGATTGGGTTGCACGCCGCAGCAGGCCATACTAGCTTTATCATTATTATTATTATTGGATAGGGCTGCACGACGCAACAAACCATATTGGATTTCGATTAGCGCTTGGGCAGGATTCGCCCTTCCGGAGTCTAACATACCAGCAGTGGGCGCAGGCACAACAACAACAACAACAACAACAACCCAGTATAATTCCACTAGTGGGGTCTGGGGAGGGTAGTGTGTACGCAGACCTTACCCCTACCCTGGGGTAGAGAGGCTGTTTCCAAATGACCCTCGGCATCCTTCCCTCCAAGAACTCCCCACCTTGCTCTTGGGGTGACTCGAACTCACAACCTCTTGGTTGGAAGTGGAGGGTGCTTACCATCAGAGCAACCCACCT